>BOSO01007813.1:24954-123893 GCA_018403395.1 Gorsachius goisagi
TCTCCCCCATCCCATTGTGGGGGGAGTGAGCGAGCGGCTGCGTGGTGCTTAGTTGCCAGCTGGGGTTACACCACAACACACACTTTGGACAGCATCTGGGAAAGGAGACTCAGCTTTTCTCCTGATCATAAGCACACCGGCTTATGTATTTTGCTAAAATAAGTCTTACGTTTAAGAGCTGTGCTGAAATGAACCTTCAGTAAATGCACTTGGTGCTCCAGTGCAATTTGCTGCCTCCCTCACAGAGAAATGCATTGAAAAAAACCCCAAACCCTTATTTTTAACAAAAAAAAGTGTGGTTGGTGAGCATGTTATGGGCTGTCTGGAAAGCTCTTCCCTTCATCTGCACAGGCAAAGAGTTGGTTAATATGGTTTTTACACCAGCTCTTCCAAGCAGCCGCTGGTCGCAATGCTCCTCGCTTGCACCATTTTATCGAGAGCCCTTTATCCATCCTTTGTCCCAGGCAAACGTGCTGCGTGCGGCGCAGAAACCCGTCACCCCACACACACTGCTGAGGCCTTCAATCCCTTTGTGCAGGCTGTTTCATTTCATAGACTCAAGGGTCACTTTTATTGTGGTCTCTGCTAAATGAAATCACAAAAGCAATTTAAAATCGCTTAAGCAAATCATGAAAGATGCAATATGAGGAAAGGGCTGTGAATAATGGTTAGCCTAAAGCATTGCAACAAAGGGATTGACTGTGCTTCTGTCAGGTCCTTTCTCTTGGTCTGTATCCTTCATGCTGACTTCCTCATCTTCTGCCGCAGATTTTGGGCAGGAACTCATCAAAGGAGAAAGACACTCTTATCAAATTTCTAACATTGCCTGCTATTCTTCATGGAAAATGATCTCCAGGACATAGAGGGAGGTGCAACTGAATATGGCATTTCAGATATGCAGTAGCCAGAAAATAATAACAAAAACACAGGATACCACTTTTATCCTGGAAATTATTTTCTGGGAGAAAAGAAATGTCGCTGTACCCGTGAACTTCATCTTTATTTGACCATCTAACATTCAGCAGAAACTTCTGTCTGCCTCCAAGCTTTGTCCTAGTGGTCAATCGCCGGATATAGAACAAAGTTAGAGGTGACTGAAAATGGCTGTGAGATAAATTTTCAGGCAACTTTGCTTCCCGTCCCATCGTCAGGGACGTGCTTCATAGAATATTTTTGTTGCCCCATAGATTACTTTCTTGCAGCTTTGAAGAGGTCTGTTCACCTTCCATCAGCCCGTTGTATGGCTGTATGCTCCCATGCTGCTGTATCCTACAAGATGAGCAACCATGTTGGCTCAGATGTTCCCTGGTGCCCTGCATCCTGTGAGACCAGGTTTCTCAGTGCTCAGCATCCAGGTAGGGGTGAGAACCTCAGAGTTCCCGTTAATGCAGTATTGGCACTGAGCAAGGAGCAACACCTCACCGTGACACATTCATTATAAAACAAGATAGAAGATGGCTACACTCACTCAAAAGCCGAAGTGATGACTGAGGTCTCCTCTAGACCAGGTATCTCTGTGTGAGGACTCATTTCTATCCACAGTTTTCTTGATCTAGGTTTTCTCAGGTGGCTACAAGTCAGCAGCGTTCAAAGGCTTTAGGGAAACAGCAGCCAATTTTGGTGCCTCAACTTCTGGCTAGGAAGGGGGAGAGAAGAAAAGGAGAGGGACTGATCTGGGGGTCTCAATGTGGTGCTCAGAAACTGCAGTCAGCATCACGAGTGGTGTTTGAAAAGCCTGTGCTTTTGCTCTGGTGATGTTTAGTTTTCTGCAGGAGGAAGGCACACCCAAGTTTCCATTCCATGGACACTACTTCCCAGCTCCCAGCCTTGAGGTTTTCAGCTGGACCTATTGGACAGTATTCAAAACTGGATTAAAGTGTTGCAAGCAGACTCTCATCTATAAAATGCGTTCCAGGCTGAATCCACACATCTGAATCAACAGAAATACTGTAGATGGTGGGCCAGAGGTGCCCTTATTTTTAGCTCAGGATCCTGTTGGATCCTGACACCACCTTCTCAAGTGGACAAGCTCTGCCAGTCACAAAAAGGATCCTACAGAGCCACTGCCCACAAGTCTGAAGAGCCCCCAAGGCTGCAAAGGATTCAATGCTACTGGAAGCACTGGTGAATTTGCACTCCAGCTGTTCATGAGGTTTCCAATCCTGCTGCATCACCTGCTTGCTAACCCTGAAGGTCCCCAGAGTGTCTGGAAGGGTCAGTGCAAAGGCAGCAGAGAAGATGGCCCAGAGGAGAAGACTCAATAAATGCTTTCAGCAAATCCATCCCCCCAACCCCCCCCTCCAAAAAAGCCCTGCTAAGCTTATGCATGATATTTCCCACATTTTCAATTCACTCAAATAATCTTGCTAAAAGTCATTAATAATCCACCTTTAGCTGCAAGCACACGTGCACCTGTGTGTGCAAGAAGACAAGCCATCTCTGTTGGAGTGAGCGCAACGATGAAAAATGAACTGCCTGAAATTAACTTTAAATGTCCAAGTGATTAAACCATTGTGCTGTGATTGTGTACGATACTCCCTTTCTTCAGCAATTAAGGCTGTATTGATCAGATACAGTGAGGAAAGGGACTGGCAGAGTAATGCTCATTCAGGCTGCCATAATTAAGAGTGATCATCTATTGTTCTGGAGTACACAATGTAGCCTAGCCCCATCAGGCTCTTTCCTCTCACCTCCCTCTCCCCTTGCTGGCCCTTGCTCCCACATGAACACATGGATGGAACATCTGCTAGGAGGGAAAAAAAAAACAGAGCAGGAGCTTGCTGGAGTTGCTCTGTAACAGGTCAGGATGAAATCCACATCTTTCCCCAGCCACTCAGTCTCAAGGCGAGCAGATTCTGCTATTTACTAGCACTGAGGGAAAAAATGAGAAAAGGAAGGGAGCCGGAGAGAATACAGCCCATCACATCTGAAAGCAGGTTTTGGGCCAGACCATGGGGCAACCAGATGTCCGCAAGACTTTGGAGAAATGGCACCTTTGCTTTGGTATTGGCCATTTGAGCAAGAGCAAACACCTCCCAGAAGAGATCCTCCTGCTCCCAGAATGAATCCTGGGGGGTTTTTTTAGTTTCATTTGTTTTCTTAGTTTCATTTTTTTCTTCTTCCCAAAAAAGTACTCAAGCCAATCTTCTGCTCTTAGACACAGCTTGAAATTGGCTCTTTATTTATATCTTACCTAGCAAGTTTGTTTTTCACAACTTCTGCTGAACCCTTGCTAAGTGGCAGTGTGACCAAACACTTGCTTTGCCTTTTTCCGCTTCATGGTGCATAGCTCCAGCCTGTGGAAACTGGCACACTGTAACAGCATTTAAAATTTTAGCTGACAGACTGTATGCTCATGACTTCTATGACAGCAGTCCTTGGGCATTTAAACTCTTGTGGTAAAGGATATTTCCTTGCTTAATTATTCTAGTTCCTAGTGTATCATTTCTCAGGGTATTGATGGTACTCGCTGAGAGTCCCAGAAGAATGGTACTTGTCAGTCAAGGGGTGTAACTATTGGCTTGGGGAAGGATTTGGGTCATTTCCTCATGAAGACCACAGAACGCAGCACTTGGAAACAGACTTCCCCAGAACACAAGGGCACGTGGCACCGAGCCACATCACTCCAGAATTGATGCAGTGATTTATTATTCATCCACAAGACCTTGCAAAACTTGATGCTGGTATCTAAAACGATGTGATAATCACTGATATTTTCCTTCACCTCTGTGGATTGCTATCAAACTTGAAGCATAGAGAATTAATCGCATACCTGGGTGACATTTCATGCCACAGCCACAGACCAAACCAAGGCAGCCTAAATTTCAGCTTGGTGCTTTAACACCAAGAGCGCCTTTCTTTCCAGTCGTGTGGTACCCGTAAGTACAACTGCAGCTTCCTCACTGTCAGTATCTGTCCCACTCATCAAGCTAAAAGGCCAGACCAGCGATTTCATGTTGCAGTGTGCGATTTCATGTTGCACTGCCCTAGATCAATCCTCTTTCCCTGCATACTTTGAGCACTACAAGCTGCTGCAGGAAGGGAGACGGAGATCTCTGCTTTGCTCTTTTTCCTCCTCTCTCACAAACTCAGCGTTACTCAACAGCTCATGCCCAGGCAGAGTAAAGGGTTAACCATGATGGTCCAGAAGAGACTGTGCTGTCCCGACACAGTGCTGCCCTTTTGCCTCTTCCTCGCACATACACGCTGTTCACATAGCCTGCATTCCTCTCCAGTTAACACCATTAAGCTTTGACCCGAACTGGAGAGAGCGCTAAATACGTGTGCACCTGTCCTCTTATAATGACCTGCTATTATCATTTTCCACCCCTCTTTTTTGATTGATAGATATTATATGCATAATGACCCTCAGGATTTTTTTCCTCTCTTTTTGTTAGGCTTTGCTAAAGCAACCTGCAAATTAATTTAATATCCTCTTTTGGTTGGGAGCTATGAAACGAGGGCTCGAGGCTGATGATGCGTAAACCATTTGTGGCATGTATTTAATCTCCGGACAATGGATAGAGATGTTAGTGCATGCTACACTAAGTTCTATTTACGCTGGCTATTAAGTGCAGTCAAGCTGAAGGCAATCGGAGCACATTACAGGGCCTAATGGGAGAGGATGCTACACAACAGTACATTAAAGACTGAAAATGAATTAAGAAGGAAGCATGGTAGAGAAAGCAGACAAGGAAAGGTTTCTGTATACAGATAACTCTTATTGACAGCACAAATATTCATGTACTCTGAGTTCCCAAATCCAATTTTGGTATTGGATACCACTCTAGAGGGAATGTTTTGAACTCCGTTTTCATGCAGATACAAAATGACTTGCAGTTAGCCTGCCCACTCCCACCTTTGACTCAGTAGTTTGCATAACCCCATGCTGGGAAATGCATCCCTGTTACCTTCCTTGCAAAGCTAAGCTGGATCGCTCTTGACCACCTACATCAGACCAAACTTCCTTGGCCTGCTCCCTGGAATGCATCTGGCCCCAGGAATTATGAATATGCATTGCTGCACTCCCAGCCCTGTTCACTCCCCCTGGCACTTCTTGCTCTGGCTGTTGCACAGCTGAGAAAATTCAAGCCCTCTGGGAAAGATGGGAGACAAATGCACAATGGGAGAAGCATACGAGTTGTGAACACTGCATCTTTGCTTCTGCCTTTTTTTTCCCCCTGGTACCTGGGTGGGAAGAATTTAGAGATGACAAAATACTGGCCTGCTGTCTTTTCGAAACCAAACTCCAGAACCCAAGAATGACATTGCTTTGCTCTATCTCACACATGCGCACAATTTTATGAGTTTGCTTTCATCCATAAAAATCTCCATGTGTGAAGAGGCTGACTGGCTATGACTTCCCGAGTAAGGTGGTTTCAGTTTTATTGTTGAAAGAAAAGCCCGGTTTACAATTAAAAGCTTGCACGTGAGAAAGAGAGCAGCAGCAACCAACCTATTGAAACCACATGCTCACACCTACCAGCTCTGCTCAATATTTCAGCAAGGCTCTTCCAAGACCAAGCTCTGATTATTATTATACCCAGGGGTGAGATTCACACCAGAAGCCCAGATTGCAGACAGACACCCGACCCACACCCTGCTCCCTCGAGTGGGGGAAAACAAACTGTGCCCTGAAAGCACCTACCCAGTGAATTTTCGGCATTTATTTTAGGACTATATTACTTCAACTCAAGGCTTCCCTACCTGTATTGCCAAGACCTTCACCGGACCCTATGGCTGTCCACCATGGAGCTGGGCCACCAACACCTGGTCAGAAGAATCCCACCCCCTGGGTCCTGAAGACAAGACCAAGGAGTGTCCCCTACCTTCCCAAGAAAACTAAAAGATCAGACTTGACTCTTAGATGACAAGTTCCTTGCTAATGTTGGCTTGATTGCAATGGAGAATATCTTTCAAGACTCAGAAAAAGAAACCTTATTTATACCCAGCAAATGTACTAAGAATGGATGGAGACCCTGCAAGGAACCAGGTGCTCTCTGGCATCCCAAAAGCCTGAACCCACATTTAGATAAGGCACGAGAATTTTCCTTCAGAACAGGAGTGTGTTAAATGAACAATTTTTCTTTCTTCAGAGAGCCCAAAGCCTTACCACCTCCTTCTCCTCCCACTTCTTGAAGCACTAGTGGAGACTAAGAGCATAAAGGAATTACTTTTCCCATAGTCAGTTTATTCTAAAAGCATGTCTGGCAATAAAAGGAGAAACTATTAGAGTCATTTAGTAACCATCATGTTTTGGCAGCAAGGGAGAGCTTTGGGTCTCTTAAAATGCTAGCATAGTAAAAAAAAAAATCAATTAATTGCTAACATAAACAGAAATATACTGAAACCAATACCTGGGCACGAAATACTTACCTAGTATTTTATACTGTATACATAGTACACAGGAATTTACACCAGTCTTTTCAAGCAAGGCATTGACTAACCACTGAATTCGCCTGGTTTTAAGGAAGAAACTTGTAAGCAAGCTCTGCAGAAAAAGGAGTGCATTGGTTTTCAAGCAAACCTCCCAAGTCCAAAACAAATTACTTTCACACTGTACTTGGACAGGGCTGGAGGGAAGAGGTAGGAAAACCAGTGTTGTTTCATGGAGGTCTTCTTTTCCTTGGCTTTTGGCAGTGGTGAAAAAACTTTATTTTCTCAAGGACATTCTTGTTGATGTGTGGGTAAGTGTCCTTTCTGTTTTCTGGAGCAAAATATCTTCTTGAACAAATACATTTACATTTTCTATGAGATGTCCCTTAATTATTTTTTTATAATTAATTTCCCTGGGAAAACAGCCTTGCTTCTGTTTATAGTAATTTGAGGCCTTCTCATATTTCTTCAAGAAGCTCCTTTGGTCACTGTCGTTCCAGTTTACAGCCTACTGCGACACCAAGTCAGTCTCAATTAACCCGGGGGTGTTTGTAGCAGGCAGACACTACGCCGCCACCACGTGCGCTACTGTCCGCGATAATTTTAGTAATACCTCCCGCACTATTCCTGTATCTGCAGCCCAGCACGCTCGGTAGCTGTCTCACAGCTACGGTCTTTCAACAATGTCCCAAGTTACATGTAGTGATGATACGTAAGTCAGACAAACAAAATGTGTTCATGTGAAGCCTCGGTGCGTCTTCTCCCTTTTTGGGTGTTGAATATGATACTTGGATGCTGTGAGCTGCAGAACAGTTCAGAAACAATCTGGCCTGAAGCCAGTCTGAGATCCTTCCTATTTTTAAAAACATCTTGAGAGGAGGAAGAGTAAGGGAGAGCAGTGAGCAAGTGTTTCCTTCTTGCTAGCACTATAAATCTAACCACAGCTTGCTTCTTCACTTCCTTCTTGAGAAGCGCCCTGTCATCCCCTCCCCACAAAAAAACAAATTGGGATCAGCACAAGAAAGAACAGATGGAGGAGGAAATGTTCTCAGAGCTCTTAGAGACCTCAAACCCTCTGTCCAGAAGACTAAGGGTTGGACAGGCATCATGCTGGGAAAAACTTACAGCCTTGGAGGAAAGGAGAGTGAAGGAGAGGTGAGTCAAGAAGTGAAGCAGTATCACATGCAATCAGCAAGAAACGTTTGACAAAGACCCAGAGGACCCACCGTGACCAAAGCAGAAGGTGCCTCTACCTACTCGGCACCCCACATTGCTCTCTGGTAAACCAGGAACATTGCCCTGGGGCCACTTGTGTAGACCTGTGAGTAATGCAAGGCAGGCAGTACTTTGCACTTTGCTTTCTCACTGAGTTTTATACAGCTTAACAAGTCCTCCACAGTTCAGTGAGTGCTTAAAAGGTTCAAAGTTTCTTGTTGTTTATAAGAAGAATGTCTGTGGTTTATCACCAGTGCAATAAAACTGCTGAAAATAATAATCATAATCTGTGGACCTAACCCAACAGAAATGTCACAGTCCAATTCAGCACCCTTCCCAGCCAAGATACAACAGTCATCCACAGATAGTTAAACTCTCTGTGAAAGCCAAGTACACAAATCAGAACCCATTGGGCAGTGCCATAACCCTCTGTTAGGAGTTAAAAACATATCTTAGCAACATGGCAGCATGAAGGACTTTTTGAAAATAGCCCTGTGAATACTTGCTTGCTGGGATCCAGCCTCATCTGGAAGCCCTCACCACCATCACCTTGGCAAATACATGCTCTGGGCACTCTGCACATCCTCAGAAGGTGGTTAAGCCACTCCTTGGTGCTATCTCATATGTCATTACATGAGGTAAGGGAGCAGAGTCTCTCAGACTCACTATTGACATTGCAACACCATCAATCTGAATGTACCACTGTAGAAGTGTGGTATCTAGAAGGATAAACATGTTTTTGTTTTAAAAAAAGAAATCCATATTTCAAAAACAGACACTGTCTCTGATCCACTGAACATGCTCCGGGGGCTACGCCATTGCTCACGCAAACACCGTCAAGTCCCCTTTTCGTGCCTGTAATCAGAGAAATGCAACTGTAGGTTGTGTGGAGGGAAGAGCAGGACAAGCAAGCTCACAAAGACAGTAAAACCTTCCATTGAAGACACAGATGAGAAAGAGAGAGAAGGATGGGAAGGCAATATACATTAAGCAAAGCACACAGATGCGCTGCTTTGTCCAGACATTTTGCTGCTGTTGCTGGTGATCAGAACTGGCACGTTCTCCCAGCCCCAAGTGATGGAAGACCCCCAAAATTATTATATAGTATTAACTTAAGATAGTGAACAACTAAAGATCTGCAATCCCTGATTTTATTTTCCATATCACAGACTCACATGCCTGTTGCCCAGGATTTACGGTTTGGGGTTCTTGGCAGAGGGTGGAAAATCCCCAACCTCTGTACAAGTAACAGAATACTTCTCCTTTTAAAGATCATCTGTCTTTTTGGTTTGTCCTGATGACTTTGTGATGTTTGTATGGATCACAGATACTGCGTATTCCCCCGATAACCTTGGAGAGTGGGAAAAATAGAGGCACTGAGGGTAGGAAAAGCACATTGTCCTGATACAGGAGGTTGATACGGGAGCACATGTAAGTACAAGGGAGAGCATTTAGAGTAGGGCTGGCAAAAGGGGGAAAAGCCTGAGTTTTGTAGAGAAAAAACAGTGGTTCAACGAGACTGCTGGAGAACTAAGGCATGGTTTTGCATAAGCTAGCTCATCAGGAGTAGTAGTTACGTATTTATTTAGCTGACTTAAAATAATTTTTAAAAATCCATGCAAGATTTTTGGATTCTGAGACATTGTTGGCAGCACAACAAAAGCACAGAGGCATTAAAATGCTCTATTAAACATAAAATTGTTCATCTCTCCACTGAAAATCTCTTCCCCACCTCATTTTCCACATTATTTTGCTCTCTTCATCATTCTGGAAATTGAATTTTTAGGCTTTCTCAAAACGGCCACAGCAGATAGTCTTGGCAAATCCAACTATCGAGGAGAAATGCAGAGCAAGGGTCTGTAGCCCCGCTGTCCCCTCCTGCCATAGCTGACACGCCGGGGCTCGTGATACGCCTTGCTGCTGCAAAGTGCGTATTTTTACTTTTCCGTTTTCCCCAAGGAATTTCTAAGTAACAGCCTTTGCCCCGTAGCCTGTAGGTCAAGCAATTAGCTCAGGCATATCCATTTACCAAACTGTATCTTTCTCTTTTTATGTTTTTAATATATTCTTCAATCAGGAATGATTGCAATAATTATACCTCGATATTTTGATTTCATAAGTGGTTTTGGAAAAGCACCTTAAAAGAATCCTTTATAACCCTTAAAGTGTTTTGGCCTTCCCAGTATTCTTTCCTCAGAGCTTCTGTCTTCTCTTTTCCCCATAAATAACTTTATTCTGCAAATTTTATTTCAGAAGTGTAAAATAAGTGATTATCCACTTCAGTTCTCCTATAGTTCTTAGCAGCCCATAACAACGCCAGCTTCTCCAAGCATCATTTTTACAAGGTTTTTCCTAGCTTTGTAGTTAAACTAGTAAAATGAGGAGCTAACCCATTTGCCAGAATTTCTCTTTATGTTTTATAACATCTTTAATATTTAAAAAAAAATACCCCTCTGCCTCTCTCCTTTCCTTACCATTGTATTTCATTAGCCAGCAGCGCACAATCTGAGCTACAGCATTCAGAGAACCAATACCCAAAAACTTTTCCTTACCTCTCTTGGTGGCTCACTGAACAGCGGGCCATACTATCACTGAAAAAATATATATTGGTGGTGTCACGAGGTCTGTTGTTCCCCAAATCAATCCATTTCAGCCCCTTTGTGCAGGACCGAGATGCACATGCTCTTTGCACCTACAAATCCACCACAGCCCCCGTAATTAATACCTAATTAACAAACAAGCAGGGATGCCAGGTGGAACAGCACAAAACCATTCACAGCTCACAAAAGGGAGCAATTAACTCCTGCCAGCTAAGGAGAGTAAGAAAAATATTTTGTTATTGAATGAAGCAGTGTTGCCAAGATGGGATGTGTATAAAAAAATAAAATAAAATAAATCGTGCTTCAGCTCAACTGCAAGATGTGGGCTTTGATTCAGGAATTGCTTATGGTAGGCCAGAGGCTGGACCAGAGGGTCATTATAATCCCCTTCTGGCAAAAAGACCTATAAATCCACTGTTCTTCCAACAGCTTTTAAAACAGATTATTTATGTCCTTTCATGTAAGCCATGAAGTCACTCCCACAAGAGATAAGGCAGACTTCACCACTGAATGCGCTAAAAACTGCACAAATTGGCTTCCCCCAGCAAAGTTAACACTTGTACATGGCTAACAAATTAGCAACAGCATCTGTGGAGGGGAAAAAGATATCTCTACTGTTCCAACTTGAGCGAAGACACTCTGGAGTTCAGGCTGAGGTTAGCTAGCACGTCTGTGTCCCTGCTGGGTACGTCAGCCCCTGTCCCCACCGCCAGTGGCCAGAGAAGGTGGCTGCCACGGGCTGGCCCTGCAGCAGAGCTGTGTGCGCCTTCCCACTCCCTCTGCACCCTCCTGCGTGGTGAGCAGTGGTCACATCCATTTCCCTGCCTCTTCTTGTCCCGTTTTCTCTGAATCTAAAACACTTTTCCTAGATGACAAACCTGGCCTCAGAGCCTTGGGTCTGCTTCTCCTCTCATCCCACCCTCCATGACCCCAGAAAAACTCCGGCTTTGCATGTGCAAGGGGGAAAGAGCGTCAGTCCTGTTTCACACTCAGCAAGGCAGGGACGGATCCTCTCCGATGAGAGTGCTGCAAGTGGGTGAAGAGCATGGTCAGCCCCTCCTGCTCTCCAGTCGTAAATGACACATTAATTATATGTAAGGTTAAGAACCCTTTCTGTGTCTAGATCCAAAATTTAAAATTCCTAGGCAAGGAATATCACTTTCACTAATAAAAAGGATAATTCTGTAAAAAATCTACTTTGCTCCCAAGTCAGAGTCCTCCTTACATATGTTGTGTTTCTGTTGGTGCTGGTACCAAACCAGGACCTGGCAGCTCCCCGTGGGTGTACGCTCCTGGCCCCGGCTGCCGAGTGCCCTTCCCTGCACACCACGGCAGATTAAACTCTGCCATCACCATCAGCCTGTTTCTGACCAAGTATCCAGGCATTGTGCCTCGGGTTTTAACTCCCAGGTATCAGATCGGCAACTGCAAATGTGTTTAGAGAGGAAGAGCGGCAGGAAGCCAGTGGAGCGGCAGCAGTTGTCCCACCCGCCTGCCCCACCGGGGCTCATGTAATGACACACAGCACCCACCTGCCAGGCACTCGGATTTTTTTTTCGGACACAGTGATGCAATGCTGCAGTTTGCTAAATCCTACATGCCAAAGCCAGTCACAGTCCCATTGCAGCCAGTGCACGCACGGTTCCCAAGTCCTGCACGGGCTAGCCAGTAAATCAGGCCTGTAAAAGTATTTTTGGCCCCCTGCCCAGTATGTGTACCTCTTAATCCTTAATTCCAATTGTGTAAACAAGGCATGACATAACGGGTGTGCCATGGAAATATGCTCTATAAAGTTGATTACCACACTTCATCCTATTAGAATAGCAGTCACTGTAAAACTATAGATAAGGCTAAAGCAATTTATTTGTGTTTCTAAAGGAGATGGGCACATTTCGGCTTTTCAGAGCATGATCAGTCTTGACAGGCAGACTCTGGAGCTACTTTGTAGCTCTTCTAACAGCACATTTCGACCTATACTGGCCGGGAATTTTTAAAACAGATATCTCAAAAGGTCAGATTGACCATGGCCTTTGCTCAAGTATGCAAAGCGTAAAAAGCATTGGATTGCCTGGGTGACCTCTTTAGCTCAATGTGGTTTCAGCTCCTGCTCTCTCCTGAATGCACAAGGCAGCTCTCAGTGCTGCCGGAGGAGGCAGGGAGCCTGGCAGCGTTAGGGGAGGAAGAGCTGTAACCTCATCCCAGGCAGCCGAGCTGACCATCACGGGGGAGATTTGGTGCCAGGGTGACAGGAGTCAGCCCGGCTCCCTTTGCCCACCCAGCTGCCTCCAAAAGCCTAATCCAGCTCACAGCTCCTGCCTGCAGCACATGGGCCAAGCCTCAGATTACCTGCTCAGGGTCACCCATGGCATCTGTGACAAAGCTGGGACCTAAGCCCAGGCCTCCTGGGTCCCATCCCTGCACTCATTCTTCCTAGCTGCCTCCTACGGAAGGGTAAGGACTCAGGTCAAGACTTCCCTAGAGCTCCGTAACACGCAAACACGGCTTACTTCATGGCTATCTCCCATCCAAGATCCTTCAGCAGGGTTAAACATTTCCTTAAAAATATTTCAGGCATGACACAGAACCCCCATTCTCCAAATCTGAGCCAAACCCTGCTATATCTGTCGGTGCAGAACCCTCTGCCTGTAGAAAGCACGAATTCACCCTCTGTCCCTCCGACGTCCCACGGCATTGCAGCTTCGAGGGGAACCAAACACCCAGCACAGACCTCAGATACACGGAGGGCTTTTGCGCACAGTCAGGCAGAAGCCAGAGCTGCTGAGCCTGGGGGTTTCCACCCCTGCTTCATGGTCTGGGGCCAGAATTCTCAAGAAACACGTGAAACCGTGAATCTGCCCCAGGTTTGCAGCAAGCAGAAAACCTTTGCAGTATCAGATTTCACATAAAATCAGCTCTGAAGAAAACAGCTAGCATGATTGAGGGCATTAAAAATCGATGTAATTAACAGAAATCAAGGGGATAATATATATCAACTTGTGTATGAGTTCAAAAGCTCTTTTTAAAGGCATAGGAGCCGAGGAAATTTTCCATTATCTGAAAAAGAGATAGATAAAGTCTTTTGCTTGTAGCAGCTGGTAAGGTTACTGAACCAGCTACAGCAAACCTTGTTCTGTGTTATAAAGACATCTCTCTCGCTGGAGAAGAAATGTTAATGTGCATTCACATTGGCATTTTTTTTAAGCTGATTCTTTAAGCACACCCCATCTCCCACCCTCTCCCTCTGTCACCTCTTGAAAAGGTTTTTCAGACTGGAACTGTACTTGAATTTAGTCTAATTGGAAGGAAATGTAAGCCCCGAATCTTGGTTCTCATTGGCATGGAGATACTTGCGTACAATCACGGTATGCAAAGCAGCAGAAGTCTGAATTCATAATTGGACGTTCCAAAATGTAATTATGAAAGATGAAATGCTCCTTTCAATGAGAAGGCCGTAAATAGAATAATTAATTTTGTGTTTGCTTGAACAATTCTGTATTATGGACCTTACACTGGAACTGAAATTAATTAAGTGCACCAGGATTTATGGAGGACGTGAAGAGAGAGGAAAAAAAAAAGAATTAATCTGAAGTAAAAGATAGATGACTTTGTGAGTGTAATGATGCGTTAGTCTGGGGTATTCTTTAACAAATTTAGCAGGCATGTTCTGGGTACAAACAGCACTCACTGACAGAATTATCTCAACTAATGCAGCTGCTGGACTCTGAGCAAATTGAGATTGCAGATGAGTACTTTAGATTTAGAGCTATTAACCCTCCGTGTGCTGGAGACCGTGTTTCTGTTCACTCGGCGGGAAGGACGCCGTGTGCCCTGTGCTGAGGTCCACGGGATGCGGCAGTGTGGCCGCTCCTTGTGCTCGTGCACACACCCGTGCAGGTGCGCATGTGCGCTCGCTCGCCCCGTGCTCCACGCCGTGTTGGCGCGCAAGGCAACGCCGGCCTCTGCCCAAAGCCTGCTGAGACGGCCAGGCGGTTCTGGAGGGAGAGCGGAGGAGAGGCAGAGCGCTCACAAGGAACGGAACTGAAATGAAAGGGAAGCGGAGTTCAGGACAGCACCTCTCAATGGGCTAGGAGAAAGAAGGGATGGCGACTATTCCCGGTTGAGATTTTTAATGCAAACAAAGCCAAAGTGAGTGCTCAAAAAAATAACTAAACTAAACAGCTTAGTTGTAAGGAGCAATTCCTGAGCTCATTTTGTACGAAAATCCAGTTATTCCTTTTTTCTGCTGAGATCAGGCTATAAAAAGTCAGGTGTAAAAATCTCCTCCCCTGCTTCATTCATGACTAAAGCATTTTCCAGTCCTGAATGAATTAGGGATTTCAGATTTACCAGCCTGGCAGAGACCCCTGAGACACCCGGGGCAGTGAGTGCTTCCAACATCCGGAACAGTCACTTGGAAGACGTTTCCAGTCCCATAAACGTTATGCCTTACTGGTCTAATTTTGAATAAAATAATGTAATTCGCTATAGATCCACGAATAATCAATGCGATACTTCCCCTGCTAAGAGTCATTCAGAAGCAGCACTTTCTAAAGCGTTGGCTCAGGCCACGCACAGTGTGGGGACACCATGGTGTTTAGCATGTTATGATTTTGGAGTGTCAGCTTTCCCTGCCCAAGAGCCGGCTGCTGAGAGACACCCAGCAGCTGGAGCCAACCCCCTGTGAATTTTTTGAGGCTCCGGGAAGCGACCGATCAGGATGTGCTGGTGCAGCCCTGGAGTGGACGGAGGAATCACGAGTATTGAAGAGAGGCTCCCTTATCTCTGATTTATCCTCTGCTCCTCCTCTGCTGGGATTTCTTTGCTAGGGAAAAACTTTCTCAGGTCTGATTTTATTCTGTTGTGGAAATTACGGCAGTGCAGGACTGTGACCTCCTTGTGTTTCACTGGCATCTGCTCCAAGAGACTGACGGTCCAAATAAGCGCAAACTGTACCTTGGTTCATCAAAGTTCAGCACAACAAACTTCTCCTGAGTCACTTCTCCTTGTGGAAAGCCCAGTGGGAAGTTGTGCTTTGGTGGAGTCACTGGGGTGTGAAAGGTGTGAAATCCATAGGTCTATAACCCTCAGGCAAGAGGGCATGTGGCAGGGGGTGAATCTGAAGCACATCCCTGTTCTTGTCAGATCAAGCTGTTCCCAAGCCTTAGCCTTACCTCCGGGCTGGAGGAGACTCCACAGCGGTGCGATAGCGATAGCTCTGTCCCAAAAACTGAAGCACCAGAGTGCAGGAATAAGAGCCTCTTTCCCTGTGGAAGGAAAAGCTGGGATTGCACAGTACTAGCTTGCTGCTACACAGAAAACATCCACAGACTCCCTTCTTGGAGTTAGAAGCTGCCTGGATGATGGTTACCCAACAACATACGTTGATCTCTGGGTAGCAGAGTGCACTTGGGTGCCTATTTGCTTACTGATATTTATTTTCATTTTCCACGATAAAACGCTAAATATGAACTACGGTTACTGTGCTTTAAATTGCAACAAGAGCTGCATTTTCCACTTGCTTGGTTATAGCTCTTTAAGTGATACATTATATTGTTTGCCAGAATACTTCTACAAAGTCTTTGCTTCATTTAACTTGTAGAACAATTCAGCCAGATTGGTCTATAAAAGGTGTACTTAAAATCAGGATTACCCTGGGACTCAAAAGAGCTGGGTGCTAAAATGCAGTCTCTCATTTCCCATGGCCTTCTGAGCATTTGAACATATTTATACCTTCTGCATTGCAGCAAACTTAATCAGAAGGACAGGCTTGCTAACATCTGTGCATTCCATTCACTTCTGGAGTCGTCTCAATCTCTTCTGAAACCTGATTCTGGCTGTCAGAATGCATAGCTCTCTGTGCTGGGTATTATTCGGACATTTAGACATCTGTCATCAGGAAGTGTGATAGATGGTTTTATTAACCCACAGAGGCAAAGACTGTGACAGCAAAGGACTCTTACGCAGGGAGAAAGTATTCTGCAAACCTCACAAGTATGCTCAATGCTTTTCCCAGCCTACAGTTGCAGCAGAGAGCAAACCCTTGGAAGTGAAGGATGTGTTACACACTAGCTCAGGCTGGACATAACCCCCTCGCTAGCTTTGACCAAAGCAAGTAAAGCAAGTAACGTAGGTGATCTGCTATCTCCAGCAGAAGAGACTTTTCATGACGGCCTGATCTCCAATAATACAGGCTTCCCCTGCAAGAAGGAGTTTTTGCAGCACGCTGTACCTAGAAATGAAGATTGTGCTTTACACAGAAGAGTAAGGAAAATGGAGATCTGTTTTAACAAAAATCATCGCAAAGATTTCTTTTAAATTTTTTAAATTCACCAACTAGTCCCCACAGCTGGGGTTTTTTTTTCTCCTGTTCAAACACTTTCTCCTTCCAACCTCCCATCCAGCAGTCATCTCCCGGCAGGACTTTGGACCAACAAATATTTCAGGCAAAATCTAGAGCCAAACTGGAATTTTGGGATGCCTAGTTTTGGGGTTTGGTTTGCATCCATATGTAGATTTTAGCCTGAGTAGGGACAATCTTTCTGTCTCACAACCTTCCAAAAACCAGTCAAATGCAATTAATCCTCACTCGTTTTCCATTTCCTGTGATTTTAGGATTCCTGTGCTGAGGCTCCCAGAGAATTAAGACCAGATACAGATAGAGGAACATATCCCTACCACTTCTTTTCCAAAAAGCCTGTTACTACAGGAGCCAGTGGCTCACAGCTGGGAAGGGAGGTGGCTCCTGCAGTCACAAATAGAAAAATCAGGAGAACACGCTCTGGGATGAGATCCTGTAGGGAGCCAGGCCACGGGATCTGAGCACCCCGAGCTGGGAGCCCCTGCAATATGCTTGCATTCTCTCTCAGACAGATGAGGAGGAGGTGCTGGCATGGTTAGCACAGAATTTGGACAACTATAGTTTAACTTGCATCTTTTCCACCAGATTTCTTTTGTGATCCCAAGAAAGTCTTCTGAACAAAGTCCTCTGAAGGGTCTGAGTGCCCAGTTAGCCTCGGCAACTTCACTACTGGTTTTGCTCACCACGTGGTCTGAGTTAGGTGCATTCAAAGAGCTATAGGGCTGGTGTTTGAGGCCCAGGTAGTCTCATTTTTCCCTCTCCTTGCTGTCCCCATGCTTTAAGTTGAATTTTTTTGGTGAGCAACATGGCTCCTCCCCGCCACTCCCTCTGAGCATGCATTTGAGCTGAGCCCCTGCAAACATGGAATCGTTTAGGTTGGAAAAGACCTTTAAGCTCATCAAGTCCAACCATTGAACATGTGTGTATGCAGGCACGTATATTATACATATAGATATGTAAGTATATAGAGATACATGCTGTGATGCTGGTGAACTTTATCATCCTAAGACCACTAGAAAGTTGAGTAAGATAAAATCAGTCATTTATTTTTATTTATAAAGGGGAGTGATTGCACTCAGTGTTTGTCTTTGCCATTTGGGAAAAGCTGAATTTGAAGCTTTAGATTTGTAGGTTTTGGCTTGTTATATATATTGCAAAGATTTCAGGGGAATCCATGTTGTTAAGTCCCATGACACTACTGCAGACTGTGAGAGATGGATATATAGTGATTTCCTTTAAGCCCTAATTTCTGGAAACAAATGACTGTCTAGAAACCTCGGCTTTCAATATGAAAGAGAGGAGAGGTTGGTCAAATTTCTGTGTATGGGAAATTTGAAAATGTGATTTAAATGGAAGCAGCGGTCTTGCAAACCAGACAGGATTAAAAAGTGCATATGGAGCAGTGAACAAGTGAACTCATAACAAAGTCTTGAGCTGATTTTTGTCCATTTGCTTTGCCAATGATGCCACACACTACCTGCAAAAAATACCATGTTTTACCTCATGCAGAAATACAAAGGCTTATTTTCAGAAGCGTTCTGTCAATAAAAGCAGAAAAAGGCAAATCTCCCCAATCACTGTAACAGGATAATTCAAACTAATAACATAACCTGCAGTTTTGCAGTTTTATATTATTAGAAGGAATGAAAAAACCCTCACCAATCCCCATGACACTGATTCATCAAATAAATTAACTGTGTTCATCAGTTAACTCTCACTGGTCAAAGAGGGTTAAAATTCTTGGATCTAATTCACGTTGCTAATTTCACAAAGGGGAAAAAAAGCACACTGAGATAGCAGGAGCCAAATACGCTATTTGGCCATAACTGACTGAACCTTGGGGGCTGGTGTTTTATTCTTGCAATATTTCTTTTAATAAAAAAGCGCCTGATTAAAATACCCTTTTAGAAAACATTAATTCAGGAGCTAAAAAAAAAAATTCAGATGAACTCAAATAGATTTTCGCTGGTACGTTAGCATTGCATTTAGGATAATGGATAGGGAGAAGGATGGATTCTGGAGGTATAAATCAATAGGCGAGGGGGGTTGATGAAACTGCAACCTGTGAGAGTGAAGCCCTAGTGGTTCGTGATATCATCAGGAGCCCAAGATTAATTCACTTGACAGTCCAGTCTCCTGCATTCATTATTTTAACAACATGCACCCAGGACCAGGATGCACACGTTAACCAGTCAGTTAACGTATATTCACCCAGAGCCCCTACAAGCATGCGGTTTAAAGCAAAACTCCCAGCTGACTTGGTAGGATACATGAATAATTATCCTTTTTATTGTTGTAAGAAAACCGGTAGAGAAAGTGGGGCTTATGGAGAGGAGGAAACATAATTGGTAGTTTTGGATTAGCCGTGCCGCTGGTCACACTGGCCAGCCACACTGGCCAAGGTCCTCGTTCCACCCCTCTCACAGGGCTCAGTGCTACTGAAGATGTGTTAATGATTTCGTTAGGATTTCAAGAGGAATGTGATAAGCGTGGATAAATGAACAACGCTCTGCTCCCAGCCTGCTTTTTCTATCGTTTCTGCCATTGAATTTTCTCTGGCTGAAAATAAAAGTTTCTAGGAAAGAAACTTTTTTGGCTTGCAATAAAAAGAAAAAGGAATGAATGTAAGTCTGTCAGGTGCTGGAAGCCTCAAATAATCTTATCTACTCTCCATTTTCTATGCAGGTATCTCACTGCTCATTTTTCTTGCAGGCTCATGACCAAATCCTGCTCACCTCATGCTCCACCTAAAGGACTCTGAAACCTGTGAAAGGGCCATCGCTTTTAATGGCTATTGGCTCAGACCCTCATTCTTAGGTATAGCCCCATTAATTTCTTATGGTCTGTTCATGTGAGTAAATTGGCCTCAATTTGGCCCCAAGTCTGTGACTTTCCCAGCCCTGGGAAAAGGCAGAAATCCCTGTCATGTTCTGCTGTACGGTCTATCCTGTCCAGCTGGAGTTAAGTGTACCTCATTACTCAGGGAAATTTGGATTTGGACAATTCTTCACTGATAAACAACATATTGCCATAATTAGCGAGTGTGGACTGGGAATCCTGGAAATGGAGCCTGTCCAATCCGTCAGTTTAGGAACACATTGTTTAATGTACACAGTGCAGCGCATTGTGCAACCCGAGAAGGCTCCCCCACCCTGGGCCGGAGTGGGGCTTTCTGCTGCATCCAATTTATGAAAACAGCTATCAGGTTCAGACAATAATTTTGACACTCTCCTTTTTCCTCTTGGACTCCACGTCTAGGTTGAAAGTGCGTGGTTGAAAGAGTCCATGCTCGGTTCCTGTGCAACCATGGCCAAGTTGTTTTTCACAGCTAAGCCCTGAGATACCCCCTTTTCCATCAGGAATGCCTTCCAGAAGGGGAGACTGTGTGCAAGAAGAGTTGCAAGAGGGAACTGTAGAGCCCAAATGATTGTACTGAAGTGCCAGATTCAACCCTCAAGACCCTGTACTGGTGTACCCATGCTCTGATGGTCCTGACTTCCAGGATGAGAGAAGCTGACCAATCTGAACTACAGTATGGACTCCAGGATGACCATCCAAAATCTGCCCCACAGAGCTCTTTTGGGCTTGTTTGCAAATTACCACCAGAGCCATGGAAAGGCTAACAGAAATGCAACAGCATAGTCATTTTGATACAAATACACACTATTAGACATCCACCCCGACTGACCAACCTCACCGAGCATCATGGTTTGCCTCCTGCTCTCCAGGCCAAATTCTTCTTCAGCTATCAGACTTCCCTTTCATCATCCTGCCTGTCTTCTAATCAAAGCAAACCACTCTAACTTTTAAGTTAAACTAATTTTCATATTGTCCACATATACATACAGTTAAGAAATTACAGTGACAAAAAATGTTAATTTTTCTTTCCAGATGCTTGTAAAACAGCCTTAACATATGTCCGCTGTTTAATTAACAGAGCGGCAGCATGGTGGAGAGAAGCCAAACTAATAATTTAAAGAAGCATTCTCCCTCCCTTGATTTGAATCCCAAAACACATCCATCATGTGCATTTCTGAAACTGCAAAAGATTTAATTTTCTCAACTTTCAGCAAACATCATAAAACAAGTCAAAGAGAAACCTGGAGTCAGGAGTGATCGCCTTTGAAAGAGTTCAGCTTCAGAACTTGTACAAGAAATTCATTTCGTTAAGTGAATAAAAACTCCAGCGCTTTTTTTTTTTTTAAATTAGCTTTTATTGTCATCTCCTGCTGGGTGGCCAAAAGGTGCCGTTTTGCTGCTCAGGTTCTAGTCCTGAGGTGCCTCCTTGCTTAGATTGATGAGGGTGTAATTTCTTCCTACAAACAGAGCCAAGATGAAGCCAGTCATCTCACACACTCCCAGCCCCTTTTCCTGTAATATTTGTGCACTGCAAAATTTCTGGAGTATCCATCCTTATGCCCCAGGAGGTACAGACATGCTGCTACCCCAGCTTATAGGTGAGGGACTGAGGCAGTTTAAATTGCATGTTCAGCACATGCATTTTAACTAACTACACTTTTGAAATCCAGTTCTCCACATGACCCTCAGCCCAAGTTGTGGAGGCGGAGAAATAAGGATGCAGAGGACCTTGGTGAAAGGTGAAGTCTTGCAACCTGGTGCAGATGAAGTCAAGAGATGCCAGCCCAGCATATGGCTGACATCCCAAGCTCTGCTCTTCTAAGTGCAGCATTGAGGGCTTCAGCCTGAGCTAGAGCCAGGCTCGCTGTGAGTGGTGGGGATAAAGTGCCGATCTCTGAGCTCACATACACTCGCAACGCTCCTCTTTGATGCCTCGCATAGGCAAGGCCATAGGGATGAGGTGAGCTCAGAACTATCACTTGCAAAACTGGCACAGAGTCCAAAGAGAAGCCAAAGAGGACTTCTGAAGCCAAAGAGACCTTTGCAGCAGGGAACCTGCCCTCCCTCTGAAAGCACATCGAGAGCTCCATCCGCTCACTGCTCCTCACATGTCTGGGATGACTCTAGATTATTTAAAGGTGCAAAAAGCTCTCCTTATCACGTGCAATGGTTGTCAACAAGCAACTACTTGTATGTAGAAGGAATCAAACCCCACACAGAGATTGCTCTGAGATCCATGGAGGAGGAGGAGATGCCACCGCAGCTGTTAGCCCCTTCTGGGATAACAAGACATGCAGAAAGTCAGCACCGCCCACCTCTCACAGCAAGAAGCAATGCTTTTGGTCCTCACCTTCTGCAAAGCTAATGACTCCTCCTGAGGGACCAACATGCCTGGGGAAAGGAGGTTGTGTTTTATCAACCTGATGGAGCAGCTTCCGTTCCCAAAGAGACACACGATGCAAAAGATAAAGCAGCACGGTGCCGACTGGGGAAATATACCCTTTCCTCTGTGAAAAGGAAGAGATTTGTCAAAGGTGATACTATATTTTATTACTGTATTAAATGGAGGACCACATTAAAAGACTTCTGTTAAATATTAACCAGGAAGAGGAAAGACAGGAACAGAGCACTTTCCTTCTACACCTTTTGTAGGGAATATTCAGTCATATAGCAACCCAGAAATTAATCTGCTGATAGATTAGAGGCTGTGAGTGTTAATTGACCCTTTGATCTCCCAGTTGTTATTTTGGGTCTTGCAGGGAGGGATATTAATGAATCTGAAGGTATTAAATGAATTCCTCACTTGCTGTGGCAGCATTTGGCTCCCAGCAGAGAGCATCCCTTTGGGCTGGTCTTCTCGAAGGGGCAAAGGCATGGAGACGGGTATTACAGCACACACACGACAGGCAGGATGAGAGCACCCAGCTGTAGTTACCGGGCAGTCTTCATGCTCTACATGGCTAAGGGGACTTGAAAAATCCCTAGCTTGAAAGAGCATTTCACAAACTCTTGGATGGGCGTCACTGCTAACCCCAGCACAGCTCAAAGCAAGTGGATCTGTTTATCACCTTTCTCCTTTCAGAGCCCACCAGAAGGGTGGTACAAACAGACCCGGGGGTGTCTCCCCAGATATCGGTCATCCCTGGCGCAACTCTGCAGCCTTCCAGGGGGTTACATCAGGTGCTTCTTTTGCCTTTTTGTTTGCAACATTGGAACCTCAGGCTGGTTTTTCCAGAGGTCCTTCTCCAAAACTGCAAAAGCACTGGGCCATGGGCAAGGTCATTCCCTAGCAGCAAGGACTGAATTGCAGAACTCATGCAGAAGTCTGAGCTGGGCTTGTTCATGTCATGGCCTTATGTGCTATTTGCGTCGTGATCAGACAGAATTTCTCCAAGGCATGCAGAGAGTGGGAGGACCATCTTGGATGAAGTTTCTTCTTAATCTAAAAGCCGAAGATAAACATTTGGGAAAAAATCACAGGAGATGAGTCAGTTAATATAGCAGGGACTTTCTGCAGAAACCTGGCCAGCTCTTTCCATTAAAGAGCTAGTCTTTGGCTAGCTCTCCAAAGGAGGCTCAGTGACTGTGTACATTAAAAATGCTATCACCATTATGGTCTGTTCACTAAAGGTACAAGAGCATGACAAATATATGTAATTTGCAAATTGGCTGGTCTTTTGCAATAATTTAGAGACACTAGTTAGAGGCAATAGAAATCTAACAATTACTGATGTTTAAGGTTTGCATTGTTGCTCTGTGAATATTTCATGCATAAATGAACTTCCCCTGGACCAACTGCTGTTTCTGATGAGGCGCTCTGAGGCTTTATTGCCAAATACACAGCAGGGCTCCCCCAATGAGCCACATAACGGATGATGCATCGCCTTTGCAGCTTAAATAATGCAGGGTATCTGCATTTTATAGAGTGGTGGTACACTTTATTTACATATCAAGTGAGTGGCCAGACTGGATATGAAGAAATATGTGAAGGAAAGGACATGGCACTTTTAATATTTCATATTAGCAAGCACCCTGCAGAAAAAGCCTAGGCAGAATGAGATGTGAGCTAAACTGCCTGATTGCTGTGTGTGCATGTGTCTCTCCAACAAAATCTCTTGCAAAACTGGTGAAATACATGCCTTTGCCCATTCTTGCAAACTTCTTCACTAATGAAAACAAAAGGCATCATCTGCCAATCGGGGATTGACTTTCCAAGTGCCATTTGTTTGGGAGGAGAATCAAGCCCACCCTTAAAGTCCCATCCTGTTCCTTCCTGGGGCTGCTGGGAGATGTAGTCTTGCTCTCTACCACTCTGAAGGGAGCCACAGAGGATTTCTGCTCATAGGGAGGCCAACCACAAAGCCCCATCAGCCTGCTAGGACTGCAAGGAGGCCCAGAACCCACAGAAAAAGCATTATCCAAAATGCAGAACTACTGCAACAGCTGATGATTCCTCCTATGTGAATGAGTCTGGGTCAATGGAAGGGAAAAACTATATGATTCTTCTATGAAGAGCTATATCCTCCCTATGAAAAATGCAGCTTGCACATCATCATCCATGTGGGACTGGATCTCAGGGTATGGATCCTTTCTGTGGACCAGGTTATCCAAGCACTGACCCACCCATAAAATCTTCCTTCCTCATTCATGAAAGCCCCTCAGACCTCAGCCCAGCATAGCCATGACTGGGGGACTGGTCCAGGTCCAGGAGTGTTGGCTGTCATTATTGTCCCCCTGTAACAAAGAGTTCCAGTCGTCAGACACAGCACTGATATTAAATTGTTTAAAGCAACAACCTGCTCCCTCCACAGCGAGAATGGCCCGGCAGAGCATAGGCACCGATTCTTCACCTGCATTTCTGCAGGGCTGGTGGGGATGTGCCTGCTGGCAGCATGCCTCAACCTCCCTCTCTGTCCAGTGGCTGTGTGTGAGCGTGTAGCATCTCCCTCACATTATGCCTCATTCAGAGGAGAACTGATGTGTGCCAGTCCTTTTTTGTACAAACCTATTAAAATTCCAGTGCAAACAACCGGATTCATAATCTGAGTTTCATTAAGAAACACAGTTTCCTGCTTTCCCCAGTAATGAAATTATGAGTTGTGCAGATGCTCCGTTTCTGAGCTAATTCAATCTCTGACTGGTTTTTTTAAGACTGTGTGTGCGAGGGCAGGGGTGTGCAGATGTGCAGGCACACACACAGACCTGCACAGCGTGTTTCCCAGCACACAGGTCTGTAGGCTATTTAGTTAGATAGCCAATTATAATTATAAATGCAGTGGGAATACGAGTGGTGTATTCTATAGACACGATTAAAAATAAACTGGGAATGCTAAAAGCAGCTTAGTCGCCAGAAACTAATACACTACAGGGGCAAGTTGTGGAAATGCCTGATTATTCTCTTTTGCTCACTCCATCCCTGGGGGATCTCCCTGAACTGTTACTTTAACTGCTCAACTTGCCTTTTCCACTGTGATAGTCAGCAGATGAAGCCCTTCACATTTAAGTGTAATAGTGCCAGAGAGACCAACTGCTCCTCAGAGTTATGACCTATAAATGTCGCTTCTGTGTCAGAATGAGAATGTGCCACTGAAGATGCTGAAGTCTGCAGAGGGTTTGCTTGACAATTCATGCAGGCCATTAAACTTACTCCTCCCCTTGTCCCCCCAGAATTGTGTACGCTGGGATTTCTTGCTTGCTTGCACGGCTTTCTAAGTAGTTCTTCCAAAGCTGGCAACAACTGAACAATTTATCCCTGGGACAGAACGTATGGCACAGCATTTGTTCAAGCTGCTCTTCTTTTCACCTGTCCTGCCAAATAAGAGCTCCAGGAGAGGCTGCCTGCACTTCCCTGCACCAGGTGTGGGTATCTTTTCCCAGAGCAAAGGGGGGAATGGAGATGGATATCTGGGGATGCCAGGATGGGACCAGGAGCCCTGTAAGGTGGATATAAGTCAGCCCCCCATCCCAGCTGACCACCAGACGCAGGGTGTAGAGCTCATTCCCCTTGCATGGGATCCTGCACAGCCCTCACCCACGCTTGTCCTTTACTGGAGGTGACCTGGGGGGTCCAGAAGGAGAAAAAACTACTTAGGTTGCTCCACAGCACCCGCAAGTTTTTGGCCAACTAAATAACCATGTTAGAGGTATTTCAGCCTGCCTTGGTCAGGAGGACAGAATTACTTCTCAATCTGAATAATAACAGTAGCTGAGCGCAGGGGTTTTTTCTTGGCTCATAAACTGCTTCTGGCCTTAGCTGAAAGCCCACTTCACCGCTGCCATGAAGCCATTTCACCACATCTTAGAAATGCAGGCATTTACACCACATTAACATCTAGCCCAGCATCCACGTTTTCTCAGGTACAAGGTAGAGATATCTAATATTTACTTATTTCAGTTATGTCTTAGGCACTGACAACGTGCTCATAAGGCACACGCAGGAGCTGTGGGAAGTGCTGGTCCGCAAGGCGAGTGCAGATACACTATGGTGTACTCGTGCAGTGCGCGGTCCTGGACATGGACACACCTGCTGATGTCCCTTTTCTTTCTGAGAAAAGAGAATCTATGCTTTGGAGGCCTTGGGAAGGGAAGAAAAGCAGCTCTCCAGGAGGAATGATGGTGTAAAAATCCCCAGGGCTTGGTGCTGCATGGCTGGCAGATCATCCCTGTGGGGGTGGCAGGGCAGAAAGGAAAAGCTGTGAGCAGTGGAGGGGATGAGGCTGGGGTGAGAAACCAGCCCTCACTGCGGGGCAGACCCATGCAGGGCTGCGGAGAAGAGGCTGGACCATGTAGATGGTGCAGCTGGTGGAGGGTGATGGACACTCTGCGGTGAAGGGAGGCAGATGGCATGGGCAGCCACTCTCTGGATGGGAAAAAGGAGTAGGATGGAGGAGGGCTGTGGGAATGACAGACAGGGCTAACTTCGCTTGGGGTGTTGTTATGCTTCACATCAGTCTGAAATCTGGAGGAACAAGCCTGTGATAGCCCCAGCCTGTGGAAAGTACTCTGCACTGGTGAGGCTGCTCCTCAAATGCTGGGTTCAGTTTTGGGCCCCTCACTCCAAGAAGGACATGGAGGGGCTGTTGAGTGTCCAGAGAAGGGCAACGAAGCTGGTGAGGGGTCTGGAGCCCAAGGCTGGTGGGGAGCGGCTGAGGGCACTGTGGGTATTCAGCCTGGAGAAGAGGAGACTGAGGGGAGACCTTATCGCTCCCTACAACTGCCTGACAGGAGGGGGGAGCCAGGGGCGGGGGTCAGTCTTTGCTCCCAGGTAATGGGCAATGGGACAAGGGGAAATGGCCTCAGATTGCACCAGGGGAGGGCTAGATTGGTTACTGGGAAAAAATTTTTCACTGAAAGGGTTGTCAGGCTGCCCAGGGAAGGGTTCGAGTCCCCATCCTTGGAAGTATCTAAAAGCTGGGCAGACAAGGTGCTTAGGGACGTGGTTTAGTGGTGGGATGGCAGGGTTAGGGTAACGGTTGGACTTGATGATCTTAAAGGTCTTTTCCAACCTAAATGATTCTATGATTCTATAATTCTACGATTCTGTGAAAGTCAGATGCTGCCATCCAAGCACTTCTCCTCATCTAACCCCCTGCTCTTGGCTCCTTCCTGTCCCGGGGTGCTCTGGGACACCCACAGCCCTTCCCACAGCTCCTCTCCCCCTTGCCAGTCACCCCAGGCCGGCATCACCCTCTCCCAACTCCATCCCCTCCACAGCAGCAGAGGCGGCCACCGGTCCCACCGGCGCACATGGATGAGGCAGCAGCTGATTTTGCAGCCACTTGACCGGAGATGCTGGTTGAAGTGGGACCGAGACGGGGCGGGGGAAGAGCTGAGGATCCTTTTGAGACCGCCACCTGGGACTGGCGGCACTTCTACTAATGCACAGTGAGCAGCTAAATCATACATTATTGATTTGTCAGACGTATTTGCATATAAATAAGCATGATCATTCATACAAACCTTAATGTTGTTGTTCTCCCTTTAGTGTTGTGATCACAGATGAATGACTCTAGTTAGACACAATTCAGGAAGGCTTGTACCACTGCAGCAAAGTAAGCTGCTGATTTAAAACTACATTTATTGGAGCATGTAAGTGTGACAGTCTATTGGTGAATTTGGGGATAATTAGTCTAAAAGACAAGATAAATGAATCCTGAAAGTGGTATTGTGATGAAGGAATGATCCCTCCATGCTAGTAAAGCTTTGATGCCAGAAATATTGTAAATGATAATTAACTGGGAAACACAGAGGAATTATATTTCAATTGTGTTTTCAAAAGGACTTAGAATTTTACAGACAAATTGATTGGGTTGTCCCCCTCCCCCAGCCCTGTGATTATGAAAGATTGTCTAATTTACAACATGAACTATGAAGCATATGACAAATTGCTGGCTTGCTTTTATGCATCTTGTTTGTATGTTTCTCCCCGGTAGATATCTGCTTATTGTTTTTAAGCAAACCAAGACATGTATTTTTCAATTAGTCTTTCCCTAGGCCTAATCTAGACAGATCTGCAGGCCAGCACAACACACTGACCCATGAAAATTATATCTGCTGTATTAATTCATTAAGCATTGCAGGATCAAGCTGCAAGATCTCACACCCTGATAACATCAGCAGCGTGAGCCGGGTTAGTCTGCATCCCTCCCCTGAAAAGAAAATATTATAGATTGTGCAATGCAGGGGAAACATTGCTTGCTAACACTTCATTTTAATTGTCCTAAATTAGAGCTGAAGACTTACAGAACTGTGCATGACAGCCAATGAATACCAAATGAATTCATTAGGATCAACACTGTTACAATGAATAACTAACGAATCTATAACAATGTCTATATCCTTTATGCCTCAGCTGTCGGCTGCAGCAGGGAACCCTGGAGGGAACTATCCTGACCCTCGGCTCGCTGAGGCCAGCAGGCTTTGCCCTATGCCTGCCTCTAATTGCAGGTCGAAGTGAAGCTGGGTGTCACCTGGATTGCTCAGGGTTGGGGAAAGGGTGCGGGTGGAAGGAAAAGAGGATCAAAGGGGCACTGCAGGTGGTTTGCAGAAGCAGGGCACAGCCACGAACCCCTGAGCTTTGGAAGATGCTGCCTGGACTCCATGGGACCAGAGTTGCACCCTCCTGCCACTCGTTCCCATCTCCAGAGATGTGAGGCCACCCCAGCATTGTTTCTACCAGGTCCTGCCTTCCCGCTGGCATCATCAGGCCTAAGATGGGCCAAAAAGCACCCAACAGCACCCATAACTTGTGCATCAAGCTCAGCACAGGCACTCTGAGCCATCCCAGAGGCTGCAAGTATCCCATCATGTTTTGGACTACCAAGGTCTTCTGCCTGTGCTCTGGGGCAGGGACTCCCTGATGAACACAGAAAGGAGGAAAAAAGAAGAGAAACAGCTTCATTTGCACAGAGTTTGCACCTTGTATTTTTCTGGTGGGAGTCACCATAACTTATACAAGTTTCAATGAGTTGGGACTGCAAGAGAAGGGAGAAAAAGGGGATTTTGTGACTATGGAGAGGTTTCATATGGTATTGACTTCCTTAGCAGAGGATCTTAAATTTTTGGGGTGGATATTCAATGAAAGAAAATACAAAAGACAGTGGCTCAGCTAAGTTGCCTCTCAAACCACTGCAGATGTGTTGGCTAAGGGAGCTGCAGAGCAGGAAGGCGTAAAGACCACCCTGCCAGAGAGCATCTCAGGACACTGCGGCCAATATCAAACCATGACCAGGTTTCTACCAACAGGGAGGAGGAAAACACCATAGCAAAGAATTTCTGCTAAATGGATGTGCAAAGAAACACACGGAAAACCAGGGGAAGGCTTCATTTGGCATCGCTACATCAATGCTATTTGTTCCCAAGTGATGTCAAATTCTTCTTCCTCTAGTCAAGGTTTGCCTGGGTTTTGCCCAGGCCCTGTGTTTGTGTGGAAGGAGGGAATATTTCTGAGTTGAGGAAAGTTTTCCAAGGAACCCAGAAATTTGCATAATGTCTCAAGCTAATGGCATTTGTTTCTTTAAAAGGGATGCCCTACTGCACGGGGATCCTGTCCCAAAATGTGGCAGAAGGGTGCCTTGGCTTTGCTTCCCCACTGTGCTTGGTGCAGCTGCAGGGATGTAAGTAATGAAACCTGGCAGGTGAGCTCCTGTTCAGGAAATCACTGCCTCCAGCCTTCTGCCCCATTCCCTAAATTAATAGTTACTGTCCTCAAAAGGAAACACACTTCTGATGCTAACTTAGAATCATAGAATCATAGAATCGTTTAGGTTGGAAAAGACCTTTAAGATCATCAAGTCCAACGGCTAACCTAACCCTGCCATCCCACCACTAAACCCTGTCCCTAAGCACCTCGTCTGCCCGGCTTTTAAATACCCCCAGGGATGGGGACTCGACCTCTTCCCGGGGCAGCCCCTTCCAGTGCCTGACAACCCTTTTGGTGAAGAAATGTTTCCTAATGTCCAACCTAAACCTGCCTGGGTGCAACTTGAGGCCATTTCCCCTTGTCCCATCACCCATTACCTGGGAGCAGAGCCTGACCCCCCTGGCTCCCCCCTCCTGTCAGGCAGTTGTAGGGAGCGATAAGGTCTCCCCTCAGTCTCCTCTTCTCCAGGCTGAACACCTCCAGCTCCCTCAGCCGCTCCCCGTAAGACTTGTGCTCCAGACCCCTCACCAGCTTCATTGCCCTTCTCTGGACATGTTCCAGCAATGCAACATCTTTCCTGTAGTGAGGGGCCCAGCACTGAACCCAGCATTCAATGGGCGACCTCACCAGTGCTGAGTACAGGGGCATGATCACTACACGCCTTCACCAGCACTTCCCATGGAGCTACCAGAATATGCACTAAAGCTGCAGAGACTGGGAGACAAGTGTCCGTTAGCTTTGGAGCGGAGCAAGACAGACACCAAGGGGCCATTGCTTCTTAACTTCACTGCAGCAAAGCTTTCTGAGCCAGCACATCCTGGTCAATGTTTCCAAGCCATTTTGAGGTCTTGGAACAAAAAAAATGGGTTTAGTGTGAAAAATTGCCCAGCTTTGTAAGGAAGAGGCTATGGGAACCCTAAGGAAGGTGTGCCAGAAAGGACATGAGGGCAGCTGGGAAAATGGAGGGACAAGGGGTAATTTTCTCTGAAATCTGGGTTGCAGGAGCAGGGCCCCTGCCCTTGCTGATGTGCTTTTGGGAAATGCAGCTCATCCTGGAAAAAGAAAGAAAAAGCCAGGCATGTGCAGAGAGCCTCTCGGGTGTGCAGCCTCTGCCTCCGTTCAGGCTGTTTGCAAACTCTCTCCATGCTTATCATCATGTAATTGAAATAATGCGTATTGACAGAGACTTGAAAACAACTGCTCAATTTTCCTCAAAATTCAATTAAACTTCGTTTATTCTGGGGATCGATCCAATTAAAAGGGGGGAAATTTCAGATGGGCTGAGCCTTACAATCCATCTTAACACACTGTGTCTATCACCGTGATGTAATAATTCCCCCAATCAATGCTTTAAAAGCATTTAGCAGTCTTGATAATGAACTTTTGTCAAAATAGCCTTACAAAGCAATAAATGAGAGCAGATTAATATGTAGTCATAAAGCTATGAATGGTTTAACGCTTTGAAAGGGTTGCTTCATAAATTAGACTTCTTTATTTATTTCTTTGTCATAATCTCTCTCTGTGATACTATTGCCCAAGGTTTTGGTAGACAAGAAGAACCTGGACTTCTGGAGCAAGTTCCTTGTTAGGAGAGAAATGGATGGATATGAGCTGAAGGATATCATGTCCTGGCCCATTTTATTGACATTACAGCCAATTCCCGCGGCCACCATGGGCAAAACCAGAGCAGCTGTAACTAAACTTGTCATAGCACTGACTTTCAGATCTTGAACAAAGGGATCTCTTGTTCAAATCTCCAGCAAGGCCGATTCCCACCCACTGAACTGGCCCCACTAGACTGCCTTAGGACTACCATAAGTGTATGAGAGTCCTTTCACAACCACTGCGGATTGAGAAACATGCCCCGTTCTGATACTGCAAGGGGGGTTATGCAATGGCTCTTAATTGCGGCACTTCTTTAGGAAATGCCCAGTTTAAATGCTTGTCTTCCCTGTCACTTATTTAAGACATTAAATCTTCTTAATTTCACCGTGGCTTCAGGCTGACCCCAGCAACGCCCATCCTACTTTATAACAGCAGTGTATACCATGCATTTCTACTCACAGCTAGAACTGGTTCTTGGATAGTTTTCTGCTTCTTGCATAAAACCATGCTGAGAAGAGTTACCCATCTCCCCCAACACACTCTCAGTGTGCTTTTCACAAGAATGAAATTTTCTAAAATGTCTGGTACTCTCTAGAACAGTCAAAATTAGCAGAGACCCAGCTTAGAAATAGGAGCCTGAGAGGGTACATTACTGCCCAAGACAGGAGCAGGGAAAATGCTTCTGCTCCAAAGGTCACAATCTGCTTGTTCAGAAATGCAGTTTTTCATTTTAATATTAAATTTAAGTGCTCTGCCTAGAAGTCCCTCCTGGTAAAGTCTAGTAGAGAGCAACCTGTGTGCAAGACCCCACTGCTGGAGATGGGCAGGTGGTTTCAAATAATCTTTTTTATTCTTTGCAGGTGTCATGAAGAGCTGCTTGCAGTGCGTGTGTGGCATTGGAGGGTGACAGCTCGCAGGAGACAGGCAGAGAGCAGCTTTGCCTATTCCTCCGCGGGCTCTTTTAGCACATCATTAATGCACTAGGCAGCTTCTGGAAATGCACTCATATGTTGCAGACCTTCAGCTGCACAGAGAGTTTCCTCACCACAGGGCTCAGTATCCCTTTGGCATTGCAAGCACTGGGAGCTGCAGGCAGACAGCAAGGACTCCAGGTCCCCAGGATCTTCACCAAATTTTTTGAGCATCCCACAGGTGGGAAGCCTTAAATTTGTGTACCTGTGAGTGCCTGATTTGTTTTTCAGGGGTGCTGTGGCCATTCTGATCTCTGTTCTGTGCGTGGGGCTTTGCACTTGCTGTGCAAAGGCAGTTCTCCATCTCCCACAAAAAGGCACCCATCCATGCAGCGGGGCACAGCAGCCCTTAAACAGCCCAGAGCAGCAGCCCGGTGTCTTTGAAGACACCAAATGGAGGGAGAAAAACCATTGCACTGGGTGGGAGCTGCAGGGAGAGTGGAGCCTGCATCCATCTCTCTGATGCTGTCAGTCAAAGAGGTTTCATGCTATTATCTTAACCCTTGTGACTTAGCGGTTCCTGCAAACTGGATATACGCCGAATCTATACAATGCTGATTTACAGACATTTTGCCAGGGCTCAATAAATGTAAAGCACACCAGCACCACATGAAAAATGTTATCTGCAAAAAACCTTTTAGCTCAGCAGAGATGGTACTAAGTGGTAACACTCCCTTTTTGCAAACTTTCAGTGGAAACTTTTCATTTGCATATGATATTAATTGCAGAACCAGGCATGCTCCTTACCATCTAATCCTCATGGTCTTTTATGCGACGTTTTCCTACCAGGGTAAGGGGGCCGGGATGAGGGGTGTAAATGCAGCATGTTCCCCTCCCTCAGCAATCTGCAAAGGAGAAAACCTGCTCAAATTGTTGCTTTCTGAAATGATATGATGCTAATTGCATCCAGCGCCCTGCTTTTTGACTCACTTTAGATGGCAGCTTTTTCCACTGCATCAGAAAAATGGGTGTATTTTCCTCAGCGTGACCTAGAGTCACACAGATTCTTTCCAGAGCAGCTCCCAAGAACATGCCCAAAATTAATGTGGGGTAATTATAAAACGAGGCAGCATCATGAGGCAGATACGTGGCTCGTTGACCTGGATGGATCTGAAAAAAAATCCTGCTATGCTTTTGCTATGTACAGGATTGAGTTATTTTATATATTTTATATTATATATATTATATATATTGAGTACAGTAATGAGTTATTTTATACTATTTCTAACCACTCAAACCTATTGCTAGGTCCTTCATGGAGAAAAAACTACAAGATAAATGCCTCCCAGGCTTATCCTGCCAGCTAAGGCAGCCACCTTGCCCCCCAGCCTTGTTTTCCCTGCAGCCTGGACACGCCCCATGCCGTTCCCTCAAGACCCCTTTCTCCTTAGGGACTCTCACCGGCCACCGCCGAAGGATCCAGCCCAGTGTGGGCTGCGATGGACACGGCTGCAGCGGCAAGCGGAGGGCTGGGGCAGCGTCCCTGGAGCCGGAGCTGCCGCGGGGCACACCAGCATCCCCTGGGCAGCTCAGCACCACTGCACTGCTTTTTCCCCAGGGAGAGATTGGGCCCTTCCTTCCTTCACCTCTCAGAGTTTCTATTTCATGTTTTTATTTCCAGTGGCTTGGTATTTTGGGGGTGGATAAGGGAGGACTAAGCGTGTTTCAGGAGTAATCTATTCCTCAGCATTCGGTCCCTTGTGTCTCTTTTGCTGTTCCTTTGAAATAAAGGAATATTCAAGCAAATAAGAAGGCAAAAAAAAAGTAAGTAAATAATCCTACTAAATCCCAGATAAACATACATTAAAAAAAAAAAAAATCCAGATGGAATCATTACAGGTTAAAATTAAACTTATTTCTTCTGAGAATCACAAAAAAATATTAAAATACCTCTCCTCCCTCCCCCCCCCCCCAAAAAAAAAAAAAGATCATTTTGATACTAAAGGTATTGCAGCAGCTTTAAGGGACTCACAGATCAAACATCATTTGGGAAATTTCAAAGGGTTGTTTCAACAGTATCACTTTCTACCATTCCCCACTCTGCATCCCTTCTTTTTATATTTTGGTTCCTGATGAAGTTTCAGCTGCTCCTGAAGTCAGTCCTTGTGTTCTTGGCTATCAAAGAGCATTGCAACATCAGCGTCAGAGTTAAACTAAAAAAAAAAAAAACCTCTAAAAAAAAAAAGCATCCCTTTTCCTTTGGAGATCAGAAAGTCAAATAAAAAGGATGCTGATTTGTGGAATAAAGGGTGGGATTCCCTGCTGAGACGATAGGAATCTTCTGACTTAACTGAGTTAAGATTTGAATACATTTGGCCCAGACAAGGGAAGAAAAAAAATCCATTAGTTTTGAGAAAAGCCTCACACAGTTTCAAAAGGAAATATGTTAATACAAAAATATTAAAAAAAAAAAAAAAAAGATTTGTATGTGTGTTTCAGAGGCCAGGAGTTTAATACTATCAGCCAGAAGCAAAGAGGGAAATTAAATTACATGACTAGCACGAAGTCTTGTCTCCTACTGGCATGACATGGATGGGGAGACAAGACAGTTCTCCAGCAGCCCTGCTGGATCCAGGGACCCCTGGCCATCGGAAAAACATCCTGGCTACTACAACCTGCCACGGTCATCCCTGTGCCACCTTTTGGTCCCTCCACATGTCAGACCTGACAACCTTTCCCTGCTTTGGCTCCTGAGTAGCCCCCCAGGGTGGTGACTGGGTCTTGTTCTGGGGGTGCCCCACACCAAGGGGTCATGAGCCTCCCCGGACCTCTGCCTCTGTTTCCCTTTCTCTGCAGTGAACCCAAAGTGCTGTTCTCATCTGCATGATAGCAGAGACCCTCCGACCCCCCCAGGAAGTTCATCACCCTGATTTATGCCAGCCTGACACCAGACTGCCTGTCCTTCAGGACATGGCGGTCAAGCAAGAAACCCAAGCTGCATTGGCACCATGCTTCATGAAGCAAAATTTGCTGATGGTCCAGATGCTCATCCCTCTGGCATATCGCTGGTGAGGACAATGCTCTTGCTACATCCAAGGGGAGCTGCAGGACTGCTCTGCATCACGGGGTGCTGCTGCCAGGAGGCCCCCATGGCCATCAGCCGCTCCTGGCTCCAACAAAAGGCATTTTCCCACTCTGCAGCTGCCTGGGAGAGAAGATGGTAACTCACATTGGTTGTGGCTTCCTACTACTTGAAATGTCCCCTGCTCATCACCAGCCAGGGAAAGGCGCGGCGTATGTGCCATGTCCCTTCGTCCCTGCAGAGAGCTTTCCTGCTCCTCCATGCCTGAGCAATGCTGCGGCACGTGTGAGGGCTCACACAAAAATAATCATCATAGCATGAGATTGCCTTTGGCAATGAGGCCCCAGGACAAGCTGGTAGCTGGGGAAAGGTTTAGTCCAGCCATGGAGTGGCTGCAGGCTGTAATGTGGGGCTGTCAAAAGAGCAGCTCTGTATTAAATCCTTTTGATGGTTCTCCTGCTGAGAGAAGAGATGATATCTCATCATTAATGGAGTTGAATTAATATAAATTAGCCAAACAGCTCCTCGCCGCTTCCGTTCAGGCAGAGAAAAGGGGTTTATTGGGGAGGCAAAAGCAACGATCCCTTTCACCTCACATTCACTCCACCATCCATAAAGATGCTGCTGACCTCGCACTCTTATCTCTCCTCCTCCCCTCCCCTGGCAGGACCGAGGCGATGTAAAATAAAATGATTATGTGACATCCCGGGAACGTGGGGACTGTCCACAGCACAGACCTCTGGTGACCTTTACACAAGTGACAGGTGACCTCTCTAAATCAGCCCTGGGGAGGCTTGAGATTGCCAGGAGGGCTCGAGCCTCCACGGGCCCCGCGGCAGCAGCATCGCCAGCTTGAGGGTTATAACTCACAGGCAGTCCAGGCTGGGGAGCAGGAGACGCCTCCCTGGAGTCCCAGGCTGGGCTCTGAGGACTACTTCATCTCCTCCTCTGCCGCATATCCTCCTTCTCCTTCCACTGGAACGGGGAGTTTCATCCTTCCATCCCCCCTCATGCACAGGCAGGGACAGCACTGAGCAATTCCTGCAGCCCTGCCCAGATTTACACATGGGGATCCAGTCTGCATGGCCAGCGACGAGCACCAGCAAAACTGCTGCGAGCTGATTGCAAGGGAACTGCCAAATTCCTCATTCCTAAAGACTGAAAAAATATCAGTGCAGAGTTCTGAAGGCAAGAAGGGTTATTTCTTTACTGAGCAGGTGATAATTATTTAAGAGCAAACCTAAACCTTAAAGCACATTTCAGCAAGCGCTTGAAGGTGGCAGAGTGTCTGTCTGTGCAGTGGGGTGAAATGGTTCCCTATGTCAGAGCATATACCTGATTCATTTTTTAAGGCTATAAAAGACAGACAGGACAGACAATGTATATTATATTATGCATTTTTAAAAGCTACATTAAAAGAACATCATTAAGGTTGCAGAGCCAAGCACTCAGACAGTAGCTATGTCATGCCCAAGGCTGCCTGCCCAGGTTCATTTGAATCCTTCCTGTCTATGAATCATGACACAGTCTAACAGCATGTGTTCGGGTGTTTTCTCCTTCTCCCCATGCTGGACATGGGATGGATGGCTTGTGCCATCTTACAGAGTGATTTCTAGCCTCTTATTTTCTTATTACTGTAGCCATGGGCTTGTTCAACCCCAGCCCAGCAGCAACATCTGCAACACCCGCTGGTGTGTGTGGCAGGTTTGTGCCAGCTCCACACCTTCACAGCCAAGACGTCTCCACCGCAGAGCAAGTGGTTGTTGAGCAAACACCAACGACTGCCCTGCAAGCAAAGGCCTGGGGCCATGGTCCCCCCGGAGAGGAGCCCAGCCACGCACGAACCCGGCACTGTCTCCGGAGGCAGCAATACAAATTCCTGCTGGTACCACAAGCTGGTGCGAAAACGCCTGCGTAGTAGGAGGGGAGAGAGTATGCTGTTGCTGTCTGGCTTGAAGAAGGAAAAGAGAGGGAGAGAGAATTCAAATGAACTAATTTCTTGTTCTAAGACCTTTTCGCCCCTTTGCAGCTGCTTCTGATACAAAGGCAGAACCTTATCTCCCTGTTGCACGGATGCAGCGCTACAAACAACTGCCTTGTTGTAACACACAGAATGTGTGGCATCTGACGGCAGCCTACACAGGGCTGGGATGTGAGCGGGAGGCACATTCCCTTCCAATTTCTGCCCAGCTTCCCCCCTCTTCCTCCTTGAGCCTGCAGCTAGCTGGTTTACTTTCGACATCCTCTCCCTGCACCCTACCGAACCGCATCCCTGCAGTCCACGTAGGCAGCAGCAGTGGAAGGAGCCTCACCTTTCCCTCTGCTGAACCACCTCTTATCCCACACCTCTGGCCACAGCAGGCAGCAGGATGGACATCTCTTCCCCCATCACAGGCCTCGCAGTCCAGGCAGAGTTAGGGAAGGGAGAAAATGACAAGGTTGTAATCCATCCCAAAAAGCAGATGCTAATCGAAGATGCTGGCATTTGAGCTTAGACTCTGGAGTCCTGTCCTAGCAGGCCACAAGTACTATAAGGTGTCTCTAAGGGTGTTGTCATAATATGATCATCTTTACAATTTTTAATATTCTTATATTCAAGCTTCATTTTGAGGCAGGAAACTGCCAGCTTAAACCAGAGGGGAACCATATTGTCAACCCTAGACATTCAAAGCAGAGAGTCTGAGCCTCCAAGGATGCACTTCCTCCAAAGAGCAGACAGACAGCTATTTTTTCATTCATTTTTTCAGTCTGTATTTTTGGCTACTACCTATAATATTCTACAAAAACTACAGAAAACTATAGTTCTCTGAGAAAATGTCATACTTGTGCGTAAAAGAGGAGGAAAAAGGAGACTAGACAAATACAGGAATATTGCCAAAGTCCTGAGGTCATGTGCAAGGCCTTAGAAGAAAGTCTGGAAGAAAAAATAAGTTAATACTGGAGGTCAATGAGAAATTCAGAGCAATTCAGCATGATTTTGTGCTGCAGTAAGGAGAAGAAATGGGTAAGGATGTGAAAAAATAAGGTAACGGATTCCAGGACTACTAATAGTGCGAGTTTCATGTTTAACCCAGCAGTTGTCCACAGAGGACAGAGACCTGGGCTCTCAAGCTGGCCATGCAGTGTAACCCACAGCTTGACTGAGAGGAGTTGCCAGTAGTGATAAGCAGGAATGAATGCCATTCTACTAAGCATTTCAAACCTCATCCGTCATTGCTATTCAAGAAAAGCAGCTGAAGCTGGGACATGAGAGAAGTTTATGCTGGGATGCTGAAGGCCATCAAGAACTTTTCTAGAAAAACATGAAGAGGTTGATTGGCTTAACCAGGCAAAAAAAGAGTCTGAGAAGTGATACAATGATCCAAGGGTCTGTCTGACCAGGCAGGAAAAGAATTAGTTAAGTTGAAGGGGAAAGGTGGCAAAGATCAACTGCAAAGGAACTGGACATTAATACAATTAGGTGTGAAATGTAGAGTTGGCTTCTAGGCATTGGGGCAGGAATACTTTTGAGGACTCTTCAAACATAAATAGTGGAGGAGAGAAAACAAGCTGCTTTGCACTTAGTCTGAAGCCAAAGATCCTGCAATACTGGTGCTCAGGCAGAACATCCACCTCCATGGGACCAACAGTGCTGCAGGTCACAGCACTGGCCAGAAAATCCTGTGATCTGCCAGCACATGCTCCAGTAATGCAGTGGGATTTAAGGTCTCCACACCTGCTGAAGTGGGGAGCACTCACCAGGAGGCATCTGAGTAGATCCCCCTGAGGATGCTGTCATTCCCTGGCATGAGAGATCTTCAGGGAATTAAACTGGAGGTGGTCTACACTATCTCCACCCCGCTTGGAGCACTGCATCCACCTCTGGAGTCCTCAGCACAGGAAAGACTGCTGGAATGGGTCCAGAGGAGGGCCACAAAGAAGATCAGAGGGATGGAACACACCTCCTATAAAGAAAGGCTAAGAGAGTTGGAGCTGTTCAGCGTGGAGAGAAGGCTCTGGGGAGACCTTATAGCAGCCTTTCAGTAGTTAAAGGGGGCTTATAAGAAGATGGGACAAACTTTTTAGTAGGGCCTGTAGTGATAGGACAAGGGGCAATGGTTTTAAACTAAAAGAGGGTAGATGCAGACTAGATATAAGGAAGACATTTTTTACAATGAGGGTGGTGAAACACTGGAAGAGGTTGCCCAGAGAGGTGGTGGAGGCCCCATCCCTGGAAACATTCAAGGTCAGGTTGGAGGAAGCTCTGAGCAACCCAGTCTGGTTGAGTATGTCCCTGTTTATTGCAGGGGGGGTTGGACTAGATGACCATTAAAAGTTCCTTCCAATCCAAACTACTCTACAATTCTATGATTCTAGGCCTGTGCAAATGCTTTTCAGTCTCCCACAATTTACAAGCTGGTGATGTTGAGGCAGGAGGCAGGAAGCACCCATTTCCTCTAAGGGAAGGAAGCATTTTCTTGAGTTCATATATTCTGGGTAGTTTGATAAAGCTGTCGTTTTCCCTGCCAGAATCACACAGCTACCACAAATACTTTTCATGCTGCACAGAATTCTTTCTAAATGCCCCAGATCTGGAGAGCGGGAGGAGACAGAGAGGGAGAAGGAGACAATCACAGCTCCAACCCACTCCTCCGCGTTGCAGAAGCAGGAATTTGCTCTCTAACTGGAATGTGGCTGCTTAATAGGGCCACAGAAGCGAAGAGGCTGCATCTGTAATGTTTCTGTCAAAGCAAATGAGGTCATTAACAGACGAGTTCAGTGATGGAATTGTCTCTCGTAGTATTTATTATATGGTCCTTTTCCTGACACCTCCCACCGAGAGAATATTAAATATTTAATGCACACCAAGGCTTTGCTCATTTTTCATTCCCACTTCAGCATTTCAAGTCGGCTCCAATCTGCTGCTAGCTACAAAGTTGACTGGACAATGGACCATAATGAATTAACTCTTTGGGAGCCACAGTAGCATTTGCAGGACTGCTGAAAGACTGGGTGCTTTATCATCTCTGACTTACGCATGTGCTCTAGAATTCAATCCTCAATTCATTAAAACAAAGTAGGGAAAGGAGGGCGAGGGTGAAGAATTTGGGAAATAGGCTTCAGGAACCATAAATAAATAAATAATGAAGGGGGAGATGGAAATGTTAGCCTGTTGAGGTTTTATTCACTCATTATTTCTAGAGCTGCTATCTCCAAAAATCAGGATTGCTTCCAAATCCTGAGCGTCACATCTGGAATGAACCACTGATCCTAGGGTAAAGTGGAAGCAAGACCTTTGAGAAATAGCTCACGGCCCTGGTCACTACAAACCACCAAGATAAGCAGAGCAGGATGTTTCCCATGCTATGGTACTTGCTGCCCATCTGGTCAAGGAAAGACAAAGTTGGTCCTGCCTGGTAGCTGAGCTTTCCCAGGATGTCTACACACTTTAAATGTCAACATGAATGTATAAACTTCCAACTGTGTCTTTGAAAATCCCTGTCCAAATGTTCAGTCAGATGATACTTCAAGAGAAGACCTGTCTACTAAGGACATGCTCCTCTGTGAGGCTTTCACTAGGTACTTCTGGTGGTTATAATACCTCGAACCCTTTCTCACCATCACTTTGCCCAAAACAGGAGAGTGTATGTAGAAACCTGTACGGATGCCATGTCTACAGGTTGCTGGAGATATGGTTAGCATGCAGAAGGGACCATCAGGGTGGCATCTGTCAGGGCTTCAGCTGTCCCACCTCCTCCATCCCCTGCCAGAGGAAGGATTTATAAGCAATATTTTCCCAGGGCAGTTACTTCCTTTATTTACTCCTCCTTTTTCACCTTCCTGCAGCATCACCAGATCTGCAGAACTATCACATATGTGGTCCCAGAACCAGACTGGGCAGAGAAAGACACAAAAATAAAGTCAGGCTGCTTTCACCCATGAGGCAGAAATTTCAAAGAAATCTAACTGACATATACGTTTACTTGAAAAAAAGATCCACTGGCAAATTACTCCTGCTTTTAGACTTTCAAGCTCCCATTTGCTTATCTGGTTAACACTATCTGTCACTTTTACTGAGATACCAGGAAATCTGATTCCCACTCATGGTGCGAACGCAACCTGTATGCGCTTGACCTTTTTAATGTTTTGTAATTTGATTGGGTGGCTATTCCCATATTTCCTTGTCACCAGCCCTAGTAATCTGAGAGGCAGAAGTGGAAAAGACAGCCAGTAAAATACAAGCAAACACAAGTGGGAATTAGTTGAGGCCTTGGGATGCCAAAATTACTCAAAGTTACATCCTCGCCGAGCGCGCAGCCAAAGCACAGCTCAGCTCAATCGCGTGGCCAGGGCTTGCCACAGTAATCTCAGTGTCACTCCACAGGCTTAGTTCAAGGCTCGGAGCCTGGACTCAGGTTGGAGCTCTTTGCTGATGAGTGTGAAGTGTGATTTTTTAATTTTTTTTCCTGTTGCTCCGCCCAGAAAGCTGCAGCATGAACACAGTTATGTGAGTACAACCCTACACATCCCTTACGCTAGGGATGAATCTCATAGGAAAGGCTACATTGCATATTGGTACCAGAATACAACAAACTGCAAATTACAGAGGTGCCTTAGGTCTGGTTTTTGTCCATTCTACCTCAAACTGGGGCTGCTTCAATGACTAAAACACACCTGGACAGGAACAAGTATGACAGTCAAACCACTTCTGGGCTGCTCTTGTTCCGCACCCACTAAGGCAGTTGTGCCGATGAATGCCCACACCAGTGCCCAGTCCTCCTGCAGAGACACTGCCCATTTCTGTGCAGTTTCCACACCTATTGAATGGCAACAGCGAGGAGGGGAAAGTGGAACTTGGCACCTGAAGTCACAAATGACAACAGGTTCCTGGAAGAGCAACACAAATTTAGGAAGTTTCTTTCTAAACTTTCTTGAAAATGCTTTCTACTGTCAGTGCCCCAAAGCTCAAATTCCCCACTGTGCCTTTATGCTGAACACATCACTGTTCTCTGCAATTAAAATTCTTTTAATTCCTGCGCCAGGGAGCCCAATGAAATGCCACGCATTTTCTCATAAGCCCTTGTGGCACACAAGCGTTTCTCCTCTCACGGACACAGGCTGGAGTTTAACAGCCTCTCCCGCTGCCCCTGGCCAGGGGAAGGACGTAACCGGTTGCTCAGTTGGTGCAGAGTGATCCCAGAAGCAGAAGCCCCATTTGTTTTCACTTCCTTTCAGCAAACCTATCCCTCCAGATCGATTCCAGCCCAGTGCAGAGCGCTGCTAAACATGCCCGCGGTAGCTGCAGCAGTTGGCGTTTTCAAATATTCATCTTTTCAAAGGATGGCTTTTTTCCCCCAGCCCCTTAGCAGAGAGCTTTGCTCTTTCCTGTACTCAAATTGCCTGCCATAGATATTCAGTTTTTGACTTAAAATATCTCCTTTTCACTCCAGTGACTGCATACAGAGAGACAACAGCACAGAACCTCCCCAAATTAGTGTACATTATGGCAGCCGTTCAGTTTATTTATTTATGTGGATTTGGCCATTTCTTTCTTCGGTCATTAATAAAGTGCAGTGGATTTGAATGTGTACAGCTGAAAATGGCTCCTGCAGGGAGCCTTCTGCTCATGGAGTGGCTGCTTGGCTTCCAGTGCCTTTCACTCTCTGCTTGGAGTGAAAAATAACTATTCTTCTTTGCTTCATTTTACCCCAAAATAGCCTATTGATAAGTGGTCAAACACAGGCACCAAACTTATGAAGAGCAGAAGGAAATATCCTCCGGTGTTAAGATAAAACCATTCCTTTGCCACTGGGCATTGCCATTCAAAACCAGGGCCAAAATCCAGTGTGAAGGCCAGCATCAATCCTCATCTGGGCAATTGGAAGATTTGAGCCTTTTGCCATAAAACGGAGCAAAACTTCAATTGTTTGGGACGCGGGGACCATCCTAGAGAAACAGGCAGCAAGGTGAGGACACCAAACAGCTTAGGCTGTAAGTGTTCAGGGGGTTTTCTATAAAGTACCTAGGAAAATGGGGCCTCCAACCAAGGGCTGAATGATCCTGAAACATGTTATTTTAATAACCGCTGCCTAACTGAGCCAGTATTCCATAAGGCTCACATCCAGAGCCACTCCTGTCTAGCACCGAATATTTGCATACAAACCTTTTAGCTGAGCCCTCTCTTATAACCCTCACATTCCAGTTTGGAGACATTGATCACTCTTCAATCCCATTTTAGGATCCTAACATCCAAGTGACCTTTCCAGGGGTTACAGATACCCTCCATTTTGCAACATCGGATCCTTTCTCTGTTCTCTGCCAACAATTAGCTGTTTCAGGGACAGAACTTCCCCATACATTTTGAAGCAATCTTTGTTGTCTCTGGAAGCATTGTTTTTATCCTGAGGAATTCCAGCTTAAAGGATTCTTGCAAACAGCAGGAAATATCCTGACTTTGATCCCAAAACTTTACATGTTTGCAGTGTCTCTATGCTGATACTTTATTTTCCTGAAGTCAAAGGTGATGCTCACTGTTTTCTTGTGCAGGTGCACTTTAAAAAAAAAGTTGTATCTGTCCCCATTTTGTGTTCAAGTCCTGATTTGGAATAGTTTAAAATTCAGGGGATATTTAACAGCCTCAGGGATCTGGCAGGACAAATAAGCCAGGAGAAGAAGTAAAGACATGACAGTAGTAACAGTCAACCAATACCAAGATCAGAGTGACATTTGGGCTTTAAATAAAGCCCATTTCCCAGGCCTAGAGAGATAAATGGCTGGGGAATATTCATCAGGTGTGTCATTATAATGATATTTCTCTTTATGTGATAGAGTGCTCAAGGAATGGGATGCAGGGACTAACGTCTGGAGATGGGTATATCCTATGCTACAAAAATCAACATACTAAGACTAATCTGCACTTACTGTGATTAAGCTTGGGTGCAGCTATGGTCCACTTCTGTGACCGTACACATAATTATAAGCCAAAGGCCCTCGTGGACTGAGACCTCTGCCAATTCAGCACACACAGATGGGATGGTGACCAGCCACCGAATGGTGATAACAGTAGACTGAGAGCAAAAAGCATCTGGATGCCCAGGCCCCACTGATAATCAAATGGTGCTAGACAGCTTCATGGATGGCTCCTGACCCACCTCTACACTAGCCCTTTTTTGCCTTTTCTTTCCTCTCTGGCTCTTGAGCACTGATGCAAGAATTTCAAGCAACATCAACCCTGATGTAACTCCATTTGATTTACTGGCAGCTGGAGGCTATTCTTTGCCTGCTGGCACGTTGAATGGCAGATGCGATGAAGGTCCTATTCCTGCCCTGACAAATCTCAAGTTAAAATAAAGGTAGTAGAAGCCTTTAGACACAAGCACAAGTCACGAGGGAGGAAGAATCTGGAAAGCTCCCCTTGATTTTAACCAGTAGAGGTACCAGGGACATTTACCATGATCTGGATTACAGTAAATAACAGCACTTAGGAGCTGAGAAAATTCTGCTGCACCAGGATGGTGAGAGTAATGTTAGCTGCTAATGTAGGGGGAGAGATTTTGGGGGCATCCAGTTGGGTCACGTTCCCCCGATGGAGTTCTGTAGCAGGTCTATGGCACTTGGATCATGGTTGTTATAACCAGGCAGATCTGCCAAAAGTCCAGGGGCTTCAGAAGGAGCCACAGCAGAGCTCTGAGGAAGTGTGGGTTCTCCATTCACCAGCAATTCCCTCAAAATGAGGGTGAAGAAAGAGTCTAGAGGCCAAAAGGTTATATTGCTTGGTCACCTCAAATTTTTACTTCTAAATTCTGAAAAGCCAACATATCAGTCTGTTCTGGGCCAGGAAAAGTATTTCAGTTCAGTTTGGAGCACTTTAATTAAAGTGAAAGAATGTTTTAAAATGCTAAATTCTTTTAGGCTGAAAAGTCTAAATGTTCATTTTGCAAAGATTGAAAAGAAACACTGAATGGTTAACATGATTCCTTTGATCCAAACAGTTTACCCCAAATGGGAGCTTGTTCATCAAAGGTCCATGAAGCTTGGCATAAACTTTGACCCAAATACAAAAGTTTGCACTCAACGGTGAAAAGGAATATCCTTAAGTAAAGACAAGGTTCCCACTTAAAATACTCTGGCTTATCTGCTAACAGGCTTGCTGCTTGAAACTTAGTTTCACAGGTAACCTTACTCATGATCAGCCCTTCTCAGTTCAGCCATATTACAGTGTGTTTTGGCAGGATCAGTGCTGAAGGAATACGGATTTGTTATTAAATGTGGTTCCTGCTTTTTTCTATGTAAACCTCCAAAACAGCGTGCAGGTCTTTCATTTTCTTGGGTGTCTGCAACAGAGATATTTAACAAACAGAGACAGCGATGCTGAGATTTTCAGTCTGCTATGAGGATTCTCAGTACTATAGCCACTGATGCAGTTGCTGTTGGAAGTTGGCTGCTCTTTCTGTTTAATTTGGACAACACCAGAACAGCAGGTATAAATGGTCATATCTCCACACCAAACATCAGCTGGTGTTACACTGGCTGAGGATCTGCTCCTGCATCTGTCCTCTGGTTTCTCAGCACCTTAAAGCATTGCATGGAAAGGTGGCAAAGTACAGGACTTATCACATGCGATAGAGCATTATAAAGTGATTTGTGGCTCCCGAGGAGTCCTTCCACGGACCGCAGGGCTGTGGCTCAAACCTTTGATCAACTGTATTGCTTCTCAGCAAAGTGGGACTGGTGCGTAGGTGGGGAAGGTGGCAGCTCCTCTGCTCTTGGCCCCACGGGTCCACTTTGACCTTGCCTGAGTCAGGCCTCCATTGCCATGGCTGTAAAAGAGTGATAAATCTATTTACTGCAAGGTGCTTGAATACGGAAAGTGTCAAGGATCATCCTGATTAATGACTAAGACAATGTCAGAGGGGAAGGATTTGCATATAATAAAACAGATTTTTTCATCTGGGTTCACTTGGGTCACAAGCTGCAACCTTGCAACTTACCCATGGCCTTTTTGTGATTTTAAGTGAATGAAAGAGCGTGTGGATCTGCTGTGTTTTACAGAGCAGGTGCTCGGCCATTGTTTTGGTGAAATGGAGAAAAAATATTAAGACATCACACATGTGGAAGGAGGCTGCCCGGGGCGGGGGGGTTGCACACCTGACCCTCTTTGGTTCCCTCTAGAGTCGGATGGAACAAGAGCATCTTCCAGTGACCTAGAAATGAAACTTTGGGAAAACAGGTAACCAGCTCAGCCTAGCTCAGCAAACGGAGGATGGATAAGAGATGTGAGCAGGGTCAAACAGCATTTATGAAAATCCTGGGTTGTTACTGCTGGGAGCCCAGACTGGCACTGGCTACAGTGCAGCTCAGTTGGGCGCTTTCGCAGTAAGAAGATTTAGAGCCTCGCTCTCTCCAGCCCTGGCAAGATGTGATGCTTGTGTTGACCTCGGCTTGGTCTCCCCGCTGCTTGTGCTGTCATCTTCACCTGAGCCAAGTGGAGGGAGATCACCACTGCTGTGGGGCAGCAGCATTTTGCATCCTCCCCAGTGAGGAGGCACAAAGTGGTTTACAGTCTCACCCACCCAAACCCAAAGCAGGACCGAAGATTAGGAAGAAGCAGGGCTCCTCCTCTTTGCACTGGCACATCATAGTGAGCGTGAGACCACTGCCAGGCACAGCAGAGAGGGGCCCAACCAGCCCTTTTCCTACGATCCCCGCAGGGCATCATGGTAACCTCTCATCCTCCATGAAGTTACACTTTCTAATAAAGCAGGCAGTGGCCAGGTGGAGAATGGAATTGCACAGTACCAGCTGTGTTGTGGACCTGACCCAGGGCTTCTCCAGATTTGAAACTATCCTGTCCAAAGCTCAGTAGTAAGAGCACAGACATTGCTGCTGCTCTTAACAAAAAAACAGAGGGAAGAATTATGGGCCAGCAGGGCCCTAGTGCTTGGACCAGGGCAGGCAAATTGTCCTTATTTTATTTATTCATGTGGTCCATTAATTTGTCCTAATGTTCTCCAATTCATGTATTTTGGTGTTAATTTTTATTTGCTTTTGTTTCTGGTTGTGGTGTATGGCTTTTGGGGGGATGGGTTTCAGTTTTGGGGTGGATTTCTCTCTTCTTTCACAACAGTTTTAGCTGGCATTACTACAGACACAATATTTGGGAGACTCTGCGGAAACCGGTCTTCAGAAAAGACCAGGACCTGCTTCTGTCCAGGAAACAGATCCAAGGGGATCAGCCTCCCTCAGGATCTGCCCCCAAAAGGTGTGATGTAGTGGAAAAGGACCTGATGGTTGTCTTAATGCTGGAGAGGCCACAAACCCGTCTCCCCTACAGAATTCTTCTCATCTGATGATGATGAGAAGGGCCCCGCGTCTCCTCTCTGCTTACACAGAACCTAACGTGCAGCCTTCATCCAGGACTGGGCTCTTGATCTTTCCCGTAATACACAGTAAAGATGCCATTTTTCATCATAGATTAAATGCATCAGTGCTGTTAACCTGGCCAAATTGCAGTCTTCAGGAATATTTTGCTAAAAGAGAGGCTTCTGAAAGCAAACTTGGAGTCCCCTTTTCATCCTGCCTTGAACCATTATGAGCTGATTCCCATGTTCATGAACCGGTGAGCACTGGTGGGCTTGCACTGCAGTGAAGGGCAGGAATGAGATGTTCTTTGGTGTTTACAGATCCTGTGGAAAATAACTTTTTTAAGTGTAACCTCTTCAGCTCAGCCCTTTCCTTAGTGTTTTCATGGTGTTTGATACCTGTAGAAGTGTATCAAGGAGCGCCAAAGCTCTTGCACTTTGTGCCAGCCGATGCCCATGCTAGCGGTAGTTGTGCAACTGCATCCCAGTGTGCCTGGAAGCAGGGGAAGCTCTGATAGGAGTAAGTTTTGCCCTTGAAAGGCTTTGTTTCCTCCGGATTTTGCTGACTGGGATCTCCAGCTAAGGCTTTCCTCAAGTCTAAAGCATTTCTAAGAGCTCTTATAAATGCCTCAGATGCAAGAGTTCGTGTGAGCAGAGGTTTCCTCCTTGTGCTCTCTCCCCAGCAGAACTGCTTGTCTTTACACAACTTATCAGAGGAGATGTGAGAGTGGCATTTCATCCAAGCTTGCTGGAAACCAACTAAACCCTCCAAATACATTGGAAAGGAGAACCAGACCCACTGAGAGCATAAGGCCATAAAGGTAACGCTTATAGGAAGAAGAAGTATCTTTTGTAAGTCCAGCTGAGATTTTTGGAGAAAACTTGCAGAAGCACAACTGCTTCTTTTGTGCATGAAGCAGAAAATATGAGGCTTTGGGCTATGAAATCAAACCTTCTCTTTAGGGCAGGATAGGGCCCCTGAGCACCCTGCCGTTCTCAAAACTGGCTGCATGATGTTGTATCCTCATTTGCCTCCAGGGATCCCTGTAACTAAGGGGACCATTTTGTTTTGCAGATTCAGAAGGGAATCAAATAGCTGAACCCTTAGCAAACGTGCAAACACAACTGGTTGTCTTTGATGATTTGTTAGTTTGGGTCTGAGCCACAAGGCCCAGGGATTTCAGTCCAAGTTCCTAGAGCTCTGATATCTGACACGCAGAGCAGCAGATCAAAGTCAGGATGAGTGAAGCTCGTTAACAGTTGGAGAGGTGGCCAGAGGGGTTTCCAGGTGGAATCTTCTTAAAATATCTCCTGCCCATTTCGAATCTGGCAATCCTGGCTGAACCTGAGTCACCTACTTAATAAAAATTCCATGTTCAGTCTGTAGAAACGCTTCCAGCACAATTAGATCAATTTCCTTTAAGTAGCAATAAATGTGTTTTCCTTTAAAAGGCCAACACAAGCACATTATCACAGCCTATAATCCCCATTCTCTCTATTAGCTCGAAGTACATCCTAAAGGCCAAGGGTCGCAGCTAAAGACTAATCAGTCTCATTAGCCTGTCTAATTTATCTTAACTAGGGGGACACAAACACACTAAAACTGTTAGGGAGACTTTTTGATCAGGTTATGGGAGTCATTCATCAGGGTCCTGCTGCTTCCAGAGACAGGAAGGAGAGAAAGGACCCAGGGACAAAGATGTTCTCCAGGGGTGCTCTGCACCAGGATGCACCCACACGGGCAGGATGGGGCAGAAACCCTCCTGGCAGCTCCTGCTGTCCTACCAGGCAACGTCCCAGCAGGATGGAGGGGGGAGATACGGAAAAGCATCTCCTTCTTGTTCTCACCCGCATGCCGCCCAGCAGCTCAGCGTCTTCCTTGCTCTGGCTCCACTTGGGCACTGCAGGCACTGGCTGGTCCAGGGAAGGGTTTGAGTCTGGCTGGTTAAAGTTTAACCCTTCCCCAGCTGCACTCTCCCGAGGGCCCTGCCAGCCACCACAATGATGTGGGGACATGAGATGCTCCTCCTTCTCCCCCGGGCATCGCCCTCCTGTCAGCTCCCAGCACTCAGCACCTTCCCAGTTGCATCGCGCTCTGCTCCTGCGGCTTGGCAGGGGACAGTCAACCCCCTCCCTGCTCTCCTGGTGGGCAGATGGAGAAGGAGGATAAATCCAGTGCTCAAATCCAGCTGGAAGCAGCCTGAAAAAGGAAAAATGAAGAAAAACAGAACTACTGTGGAAGTAGTTTTGTCCTATCTGGATAACCAGGTGGTTTAGATGTTACCAGCCCAACAACAGAGCCCTGCTCCTGGACCTCACTCTTCACCGTTAGTGGGCACTGCAAATTCCCTCACAAACATCACCCATAATTGTCCAGGCGCCAGGCTTTAGTAGCCCAAGGCAATGGAGCAATCCTGAATGTTCCAGGCTGAGAGGAATTTCAGAATTCGTGCTGCCAGCACATCTTTCTTGGATATTAAAAGACAAGGAAGTTTTCTGGTAAGAAAAGAAAAAAGAAAACGTAGACTATTTAAGGAGTTTCAATAGGAGGAGGCTGGCCAAGCTCTAAATCAAAGTCACCTCTAGAGTTATCCCTCAGATCCCTATTCCTATCAAGAATAGTTGCATTTCCAGTGACAATCAGCCACAGAAAGGACAACATTGCTCTTACAGACCCTTCCACTTATGCCCAACCCTTCTTTCTGTATCACGCCTGTCTCCTCACCCTGCCCTCCGTGACGCTGCAATGTCAGCGTGCCCCGGGATGCGGCCCTGCAAACAGAGCTGAGCTGTTTAAACTCGACCGAAGTCCAGCTGCTGGGCAAACCTTTCATCGCCCAGCCAAGAAGCTGCTGCCAAGGGCAACGGCTGAACCGCGCTTTGGGCACCCATCTTCCTCCCTCTCTATCAATCACCTGCCATGCACAGGTCACAAGCGCCGAGGCTGAAGCGGTGGAGTTCAGGAGGCTGCCAAAGGACTCGTGGCCTGGGATTTCACCCAGGGAAGGGAAGGTCAAGGTGGATAACACCATATAAAATTCAAAGGTGCAATGACTCTGACAAGAGGATCTATAAAGTGTCACAGCAGTTTGTGTTGCTCTGCCCCATTTTTAGTCATCCACTTTGACCAAGTTTCTCACTTTCAGGGTACTCAAATGGGAAATATTTAGGGGAAAATAAGCTTTGCTGTGCCTTTCACTGCCAGAAGCATGTGTGCATTCATGCCATGCTGCCCATTCAGGCCAATCTGGGCAGAAGACAGAGGAAGAGAGGCGAAGACATGGTGAAGATCCTCAGTATATCTCAAATGCTGGAGCTATCTTGACTTTGCTATTTCTTTAGTCCTGTGGGTGAATTGTCACAAGTAAGACAAAACTCCAGGCAGGGCCATGTGCCTCAGCCTCCACGGGTAATCACCCCCACTTACAAGCATGGGGACAAGAGTTCCTCATTCAAATAATGAGCTGAACAACCTTTCCAGATTTATTTTTGGAGAAATTGTGGCTGTCATAATTCCTGTGCACAGAAATTAAGTAGATACTTTTGGTACAGGAAATCTTGAGAGTTCAGTCTGTCTGGATTTTGAAATGTTTTAAATCGCAGTTGCATTCAAGCTCCTAACATTGACTTTTTCAACTGGGCTTAAGCAACCCATAGCATTTGGCATGTGTCCTCTCCACTGGGAGAAAGCCAACTCACTGATCACAGGTAGTCATGTAGCTACATGAAACTTTGAAGGTGGTAAGAAACATTCCTGTCCATCCCAGTTCATCAAAGCAATCAAGCCCATGCTTAGTTCAAATCACAAACTTATACCTGGTTGAAGCTAAGCACAAATAAATAGTGAGATCTGAGTGGCTGCTTAAACACGTGCTTCAAATGTGTTATGGGCATCATGTCTGCTTTTTCTTTTCTTTCCTTTCCTTTTTTATTTCACTTAAAACTGCTGTGTGGCACTACCCGCAAGCTTTTGACAAGAAGGATTAAGTTCAGTCTTACTCACATGGCCAAGCTCCTTTGGGCAGGATACAGGTCACCTAACATAGCGGCTGGGCACCTTGTTGGTAGCCCAAGCTTCTTCTGTAATCAGGAGAGGAGATGGGCACCTCCAAAGGGCGATTTCATCCTTTCTGTCTGGGGCAAGCATCTTAGGGCAGATGAATCAGTTTGTGAAGATCCTTGCCCTTTTCCCAGTACGGCCAAGGATGTCTAGACTGTAAACTTGGATTAGTCACTTAACTTCTAGGCAGCTGCAGTGAAGCAAAAATATTGCACCCTAGACATATTTCAGGCTATAGGGTTAGGTGAGATGAATCCAGGTCTCGCTCTCAGAACCACATGAGCCTTGCTGGGCAGTGAATTATCAGCAAGTTATTTCCTGAGAGCAAGGGTGGGAAATGCCCACTTTTGTTCCCAAGCTCTGCTCACAGCCGTCTCCCACATCACTAAAGAAGACAGAGGTAGGGAAGTAGAAGAGGAGTGTACAGTCAAGTCCTTGTTTTCCCCACGTACAGACACTTGCAGGGCTGGATTCCCAGCTGAGGATCCTGCCTCCCAACTCTCAGGCATATTTATTCCAGTGTTAATCAGAAGATGAGGTGGAAGCACTCATAATGTCGTGGCACTAAGGAGGAAGGTGAGAAATGGAGGAGATGGAAGGGAGGGAGGAAAATTCATTTGTGGAGATGATGGAGTGACTCGTTCAAACGAAAAATTAATAATGATTAAAGCAATGATTGAGTCTGTCCATTTAAATTTTAAAGGTGTATTATCCCAACCAAGGGCCCCCAGTGCTCAGTACCTCTCCTTACTGATTACCATCTAGCTTTCCATTTTCATATAACCTTGAAATACAATAAAGTCAATGTATGCACAAGGATTCTCTTTTTCTGATGGATCGAGTGATGTAAATGGATTTTTTTTTTCTTTTTGTCTACCATCCTTTACCTAGGATCTCTGGCTAAGTCCTTATACCATTTCTCTTTTAGAGGAATGAGAAGAGGCTCTGTGTCCACCCAGTAAGCTTTGTGTTTCTAGTGGTCAGAGGCAAATCTACTGAGTACAGGAAAACAAAAAATGGATTCCTCTTTCTTTCATTTTATATCTGACTTGGGAACGTTCAAAACTCTCAACTCCTTCTGTGAATGAAGACGTTTTATAGCACTTAATTCCCACAGCAGCAACTGATGGCTTTATTCTGCCTCCTCCTCCTCCTCCTCCTCGTTGCACCCCATGCTGTTCTTCCTACAGAGGCACCACAGCATTTCTTTTGCTGGAGATCACACTGGCCTGGTTTTTGCAATGCAGATAAACCCTTTTTGCGTGATTTCAAGGGCAGAGAGACAGAACAGAAGATCCCCTTTTGGAAATCAGCTGCTGCTTTCTTACATGCTGCCTTCCACTGTCACAAAAACATTGCACACCGTATCCCTCCATTCCAGATCTTATATCCAACAAGCTTTTGCTGACTACATAACCTTCACTAACCTGAAATTCCTGAGTAGTCCCAGGAGCTCAATGCATCTTGGAATAAAATTTTTGTAATGTCATTTAAGGGTATTCCTAATCCAGAATTATTGAGGAGGCCTGGGTCATGGGAATTGAGTTTGACACTTGACAAATACTTGGCTTTGTGTAAATGGACAGGCCACTGAAATAACTGCCTTTGGATGTCACATGAAGAGAAATTAATTCTTTATTAACTTCCGCAATGATAATCTAATAAACTCGTTTGGTCTACTAGTTTCAGCACTTAAAGCTCTCAGTCGATTGGATGCAAATAGATTTTTTCCTTTCCCTCTGGAACGGTGCCTCTGTGGCGTGCAAAGGGACGTCAGTGTGAAAAGCCAGGCCTGGTACGTCACGATATAGTGCACATGTGCAGATCCTGCTACTGCTTAGTGCAAGAGGGACAGGCACAGCAGAGAGACAAATAGCAGGGGCTAGAAAAATACTCTAATAGGAATGAAAAGAGAGTTTTATTAAAAATTCGTATTTTAAACAAATTTGCTTTGACTTGAATTCAGGTCCCTTTTCTTAATCAGGTATTCTAAAATAATATACAAGGAATCATTATATTAGCTGTTTCCTTTTAGTATTTTAGCACAAGACATTAGTCCCAGCCTTTAGAACGCTTTGCTGAATTCTGTACAAATACAAAGAAAGCTAGAGTTCCTCTCCTAAAATTATAGTGATAAATGCTAAAAATAAAAATGGAACTATGAGGACCAAGCAAGCCTCTAATTCTAGAAGCCAAGTCTGTTCAATGAGAAAATAAGGCTGTAATATGTGACCTAAGTGTCAAATCAACCCAGTCATTGCCACTTAGAGGTTGAATTTCAAATGTCAAGCCACAAGCTGCTACAGACTGACCAGGAACCATGTGCAAAATAACAAACAAACAGACCATACAACACAGAGAGAAACGCGACCTCGCTCTGCTCATCTCAGAGGATGGACCTGCCCATCAAGAGAAGAGGGGCGCTAGCTGATCAGTCTGACGCACTTTCTGGGTTTTATTTCTATATGCCTTATTCATAGAATCATAGAATGTTTTGGGTCGGAAGGGACCTTTAGAGGCCATCTAGTGCAACCGCCCTGCAGTGAGCAGGGACAACTTTAACCAGATCAGGTTGCTTAGAGCACCATCCAACCTGGCCTTGAATGTTTCCAGGGATGGGACCTCCACCACCTCTTTGGGCAACCCATTCCAGTGTTTATTCCATTGACATAGACATCAAAGTGTTCAAGTCTACTGCTTTGCCCATTGATAAGCTCATGCAGCTATGATCTTTTTCATATTGATGCAAATTTGAACCACCAATAAACCTGGCTTTGATCAGAATATCTACGCAGCACCACCACTGCTTGCCCTACACCCACGCAGCACATCCGCACAGCCCAATGGGAGCCAGCTTAAAAAGCCAAGGCAAAGCATGGTTCTTGCCAGTCAGCGTTCGTTACCCTGCCTGTTGGTGCAGCACATCGAAAGTGGTTTCTAACCAAGTTGCTCCATAACATGAAAAATAGTGAAGTGTAAGTCTGTTAGTTCCATGTAAACATATAATTCGTGCAGGAATATATCAATATATGTATGCGTATTTACTTCTGCTTAATGGCAATTATCCTACAAAAGATATGCTGGAAATAGAGCAAGGGTTTTCTAGATTGCCTTAAGTCTCAGTATCCTCTCTGCTTCTCTCTTTTCAGAGGCAACATGGGGTTGAGGGCTTCTCCAGTCCACTGTGTCCTGCTCTCTGGCTTCACTGTAGAACTCCCAGGGAGGTCAGGGTCCAACACCAAAGGCGATGATCTCTCTGCATTCTTACACAGCGAGAGATTCAGGGTGATCAGGGTGCCCAGACAAGCTTTCTCCTTTGAATCAGCCTCAGCAACGCTAACACCAGCTTTGCTTCCTGAATACTTCTGAGACTGAAGTAACCAGCTGCCTTTACTTCAGAATATCATTCTCACTGGCAGTCTGATGCCCTGGAGTACTTGAGCCTTGCTGCCTCCATAGCTTCATAAATGGGATTTTGAATTCTTCATGAAAAAAGTCCTTTTTTCAAATCTATACCAATGAGCCAGCTTCCCTGCTCTCTGCCCTCACTCCAATATGTAGCTTTGCACCTCAGTCTTTAGTTTTTTCCCCTCACTATTTATTTCTCAGAGTTTGGCATTAAACCTAACTAGTAGGTGCGTATTGAATAGCCTCACAGAACCACAGAAAATTATCCAGAAGAGATCACCAAAGGTCCTGCAGTCCTTTCACCCATGCCACGCCATCAATTCCACCTCTGTTATTCTCGGCAGACATTTGTCGAGTCTAACCCTGATGCTGTGTTTGTTAATGCTCAAGAGGAGCCCACAGACTGGGCTTCAGCTTCACTAACACCCAGGCTCTAACAAAACCCAGAAGCCGGTCTTTGCTGCTGTCAGGGTGGGAAGCGAGTGTCTGCGACATGCTCCGCCGTTTGCTGAGGTCTGTCTTGCCGTAGCCTTAGCCAAGGTCTCCACCTCTGCCTGTGGAAAGCAGCTGTTATTTATAGGCCACTCTCTGCTTCCTCCCCATGCTGGATGTAGAAGCAATAAAGAGGTAGAGACCACCCCCCTGTTTACAATATTTTTTTATTATTTTTCACCAGCAGCAGCTGATGGGGAGGGCCACCTCGGAGGTGAGGTGACAACCTGCTTCTCTTGCTTGGAGACTCTGCTGTTACTTCACTCTGCCCCAGAGATATTCTTAATACCAAAGAGTGTGGATCTTGGATCCTGAGGTCCTCAGAGACCATAAATACCCTGCTGGCAGGTTCATGGGTTTGTTTGAGATTTTATTTCAGGTTTGGGGAGGTTTTTCCTCTTACAGAAGGAACAGTACAATGTTGTTTCCCACAGCTGTAGAGTTTGCTACTCATTTCTCCTGGATGGACACCTGGTTTCAGGGACCATCTGCTGCTTTTTTCTGAAGCTGATGCCAAAAACATCTCTCAGGCTGAGAAGTAGGTAGGTGTCTCAACACAGCCTGCAGTGGTAAAGAGCCAGGACGTGGCAGGAATGCAGCCATCAGCTGCAGTGGTGTGGTTGGCCACTGTGCAGCAATGCTGCTGTGTCCTTTCCCAGAGAACTGGGGGCTTTCAACCATTCTGGGGGCTGGGGGCATGGCCATGGGCTCTGGAGCACTCTCCAGACCAGGCTGGTACCATGCTGTGGTGGTCCTGCTTTTACCCGCTGGGAGAGGAGGATTTCAAAGAAGAAATTCCAGGCAGCGCAATGGTCTTCAGAGCTCAGTTAGTTTTTGTAATCCCCTAGAAAGCAGTTTAAGAGTATCAAACCCAATTTACCAAGTAAATCAAGGCACAGGTGTAGCAACAGCTTAGCTTAACCTACGTGATGTGCCAGGGACAGCACAGGCTTACAACATTGCTGTGAAAGCACCGTCCGCTTGCAGCCAGGACAACTACGAACTGAAATCCTCTGCGTGGGAAGCGGTCTGAGAAATGGCTTTCCATGCAAGAGGCATCAACGCTTCCCAGTGCAAGAGGCATCAGCCTGTCCCGCTGCTTCCCTCATCGCTGGACGGTCTGACAAACCTGGTTTATTACCGTAATGCTCTCGTTTTCACCAAGAGTGGAATGAGAAGCAGAATGACATTAAAAATCAAGAGCAAAATTCTTTTGCATTAGAAAAATAAACTGCTTCCTCCAGGCTCAGAGAACACTCATTCATTACTGAGTCTTGTTTGCGAAGACATTTAAAGCAAATGTTGGTAATAACAGGACACAACGGAAAATGATAGGCCTGTACAGTTTCCATATTGCATTAGTTCAGATCTACTTGCACCACCTGCTTAATTTCACCTTTCTCCCACTGATCCCTCCTGGAGATTTCAGGACTACCTCCCTACATCTATATTTGAGCATAATTTGAGTGTAATTTGATACGTTATTAGGGTAGAATAGAAGACTGAGTATTTAACTACCCATATATCTCTCTCTAATTTAAATAATTCCTAATATATCTAACTAGTTTGCCTCATACTGCACTGATGTGTATTGAACTGGGGATAATGAAATAAGGAATGTGAGGGGGAAAAATGTTATTTCAGAGTCGGAAGATCACCAATTAATGACATGAAAAGCCTAGTGGGAATATCTGTACACTTATTGCCTGTTCTGCTTTGAATATAATGCGGCCGTAGTCTCTGGCGTGAGGGCCCTCAGCAGAGTCTTTGGAACAACTTGTATTTCTGTGAAGCTGTCTCCACGTGAGCAAAAGTCCCACAGATTTTGGACAGGACTTAGACATACAGAGAGTAAGAAATAAGATTAATTTCACCCTCAACTAGCTCCAGCAATGTCTTAGGCACTGCATTTAAGAAGGGAACAATTTGTCTTTTGCAGTCGCATCTCCCTCTTTCTCTTGTGTCTAGAGAGAAGCCAGATTACTGGCTTAAAAAAGAAGCCTAAATTTGAGACTCAAGTTAGATGAGCTCAGCTCTTTGGTGTGTGGCTATGCATCCCTGACTCGGTACACCATATCACAGCCAGGGAATTGCTTAGCTGTCGAACGGGGGCTGGGTGGGTTTTATTCTGGTGAAACAGCACTGCTGGATTTCATCCTGCAATGTGGGAAATACTTTAGCACATTCCTCTCTTTAACACTATAAATTGTCCTGCTCATGCCCGAAACAGGGGCAGGTGCTGATGGATGCGCAGGCAGGCAAGAAGTCAGATGTGGTTACCCATCTGAGGTTTCAAAATGTCATTCTATCTTCATTGAGGGAGGGGGGTAAAATGGAAAAGCCTGAAGTTTTTGAAGGGTAAAAAAAGCTTGATTTTTATAAGGATGAAAAGTTTTATTATGATATTGGTCAGCTTCTTTCATGCAATGAAAACATAGCAATTTAAATGGTAAACTTCGTACATAAAATATTGAAAATACAGTAGTAAGTAGCCTAGTACCAGCTGGTTATTAGAAAAAAACAGCAGCTATGGAAGTTGTTAATGATTCCATTGAATATTTCAGTAAAATCCACTCTTTGCAGTGGAATGCTCTAATTTAGAGGGATCATTACTCTCAGTGGAAAATTATTTTTTTCAAGAAATTTCAATCCATGCAAGAGTAGAGCAGAAAGCAGCACGTGGACAGGATCCCGGCCAGCCCTGGCTCCCACCTGCCATGGGCTGGTGCAGAACCAACAGTTTTCCCTGTGACAAATCCTGGGGCAAAAGAATACCTCAGCTGAATTCCCTTGGGGTATGTTTTTTTCCTCAGCATAATCCCTCCTGGTCCTTCCAAACTGTTTCTAGGGATGCCAACAGGGCCTTTTGCATATCAGGGCATACTGGGGTGCCTCCTGCACCCCACGGCTCCCCCCCCTCCACCGCTGCCTACCCGCGATGCCATCAATGGTGCACACCCCGAAATGTCAGGTCACCTCGCGGCCCAGCTTAGGAGCATTGCTCCACAGTCTTTTATACTTCTAGAGCAGCGAAGGGGGGTGGTGAAATCCTCAGGGCTAACTTGCAGCATCTCCTGGGGGGGCAGCTCCCAACCTTGCTCCCATCACATCACCACATTCCCGACGCCATGCGGGCATCCGGAACCCCCCGGCTCACTTGCTCACACGCTCCCTCCCCCTTCCTTGTCAGGGTTTCTTTCTGTGCAGAACAGATGGGCACAAGCTGTTTGGGAACCGCTGCCCTTCCCTCCCCCAGATCCCGTGGAAAGATGCATCACCGGAGCAGGGAGCAATCCCCTCCCGGCTCCGGCACAGCACCCTTTTCAGAGGGGCAGGTAAAAGTTTAACCAGGCTGCCTTTCAGTGGTGGAGGCAGAGCCGCCTTTCATAGCCATGATAAATTGCTCCTGTCAAAACTACATGAATGCTCATATTGAAAAGCTCTTCTTTCTTTCTTTTTAACTTTCCCCCTCTCTCCAGTCACACGGTGTCTCCCGGTTGTTAGCCAACATTTAATGCCCAGTTAGTCAAAGGGCACTTCCACTCCTTCTCGTCTCTCTGTCCTGTCCCCTGGGGCTGCTGGGGCTGAGTTGTCACAGAAATACTGAGGGGAATAAAATAAAAAAGACAGGGTGAGAAAGAAACCCTTTTAGGGGGGTTGATTTCATTTGGGTCCTTCTGGCAGTAGTCCCTAATCAGAGCGATTGTAGGATGGAGAGGTGGACAGACAGGTACCTTCCAAGAAGTTCCCAATTGTCGGTATGTTCTAAGCTAACAGGTAGTTATATTTTATAATGTTTTCCAAAGTTGATAATGAATGCATAACACAAAACAATCGAATACACCTCCTCTCCAGCAGATGTGCAGCAGCGAGGCCAAAGCATTCTGCCCCAGGAAGGCAGAGCCCTTGATAAAGTTGTAGACCCTTCCCCAGCTGTCAGCCTCTGTGGGCGCCCCAGGGCAGGAGCTATGGCTGGTGTAAACTGGGGGGGCTTGTACATAGAATTCTCCACGCTTCATCCAAAATTGCCTGGGTTTGTCAAGCTCCTAGCCCTGCTGCAGCACTGCTCTGCTGGGGCTGGTACCATGACAGCAGTGGTCACAGGGCCCCTAAAACTATTACACTGGCCACAGAGGAATGGATGGGAGGTTGGCCTGCTTGTCACTGTGAAGATCCTGTGAACCAATTGTCTATTCTTGGGTTTGGGACTAATGGGAAGGATGGGCTTAGGGTACTTGACAAGCAACAGCCCAGCTCAGCCTGGGCTGGCCAGCCACTCAGCTACCCCAGGGTCGCACCTCCAGGAGAGGCATTAAAGTTCAATAAGGAAGGTTGACCCAAACAGCCACCAGAGCACCATGCGCTTGTGTTGGTACCATATTTGAGCATGTAATAGCCACAGGCTCCTCTTCTCCTCCCTGCAAGCTTGCTCTAAGGGACGGGGCTGGCAGGACCTGGTACAGCTGTGCCCAGCTGTGTTGCTCTGATGCCCATCCCCAGTCAAAGCCCACAGCCCGAGGGGACCATGCCACTCCCAGCACACCCAGCTCCTCAGACACTGGTTTCACCCGACCTGGCTGCAGGAAATACCCAAACCCTGGAGTGCTGCAGCTCCCATTTTAGAATATCTCTACCTTCTCCGTAGCTTCTAGGTGGTAAAAGCTACCCACAAATTCAGCGCCAGACATTCAACAGACATCTCCTAAGAAGAGATTTCAGACTTATTCCCACACTCTGCTCTAATTCCTTCCTCTTGTATTTTCTGGCCATGCTGATATCTAGCCATTGCCCAGTGCTCCCAATATATCCTTCAGACTGTAAATATATATATGCTGCTGCCCTGCTACAGCCATCAGTGACAGCAATATCTGGCACGCACACACAGAGCTTTCCTAGGTGCATCTTTTCTGTGACGAATATCTCTGCTATGGTCCTTGTAGCTGGTTACAGTGTCACTACCCTTATCGCTATTGGCCTCCCATAGGGTTCAGTGCTATCCACATCTGTATATGTATTTTGGGATATTAATACCATCAAGACACTCTTGTTATCCCAGCTTGCTTGCTCATTAACCCTTGTTATACCCATATATACACTGTACTCATGCAATGAAGACTGCACAGCTCTAACTCTGTTCACACTTACGTGTACAACCCCAGATATTTTAATAAAGCTACGTGGGTGAAGATGACCAGGATTTACCCATATGTACGCTCTCATTTTAAGGTCTGCATTTCTTCTGGCTGCAACAGGGTCACTGGGAAAGATTAGCCCTCCAATGAGCAAAAGAAAAGGGATGTTTAAATAACAAACTGAGTAATCTCCAGAGGCTGCTGTTCAAGAGCCACATAAACACAGGCTGAAAGCCAGCCCCAATCCTTTCTTCAGCTGGCAACCATCATTTTCCCCAGCTCTGGCAGTGGCCTGCTGGCATTTCACAAATCATAGAATCATAGGTTGGAAAGGACCTCAAGGATCATCTAGTCCAACCTTTCAAAATCGTTTTCTCTCTCCATGCCTCAGTTTCCCCTAGTCATCTACTGGGAAGAGTGCTGATGATCCTCCTTCGGGAAGTGCTTCCCAATCCACCATCAGAAGTGCTGCAGTGGCTGAGTACCTGTGACACCAGCGTAGCTGAGGGTGTGCGTGCCAGTCCCTATGTGTGCCGAGCCCCAGAACCGCCCAGAGGCCTTTGTGCTGCTTCGGCTCGCCAGGCTCAAGCCCAGCAGCTTTGCCACCATAGCCTCCTCTCCCCTCTGTGTAACCACTTCAAATCAGCCAAGTTGCACCACAGTTATTAACTGGTTTTGACTGACTTCTTAAGTTAATTATAATTTCACAGTGTAATATCAAGCATGATTAAAACAATTAGGTTTTCCACCCCCCTGCAATGCCTCCCTCCCTTCGCTTTCCCTTCTTCCCTTTCTCCTTCCCCTGCCTCCCTTCACCCTGGAAGTTTTTAGATACGCTTCTGCACCACTGCAACAAATTGTATGGTAGGATCTGAAATTATTACCCTCTTAAATGCATTAAACTGTTCATAAAGCAATTTGCAATGCCAGTTACCAAACTACAGTTTGCCTCCCAGCCTGACACCTCCCAAATGCAGAAGGTTTCTTGGCAGCCGTATCCTGCTGCAATGCTCTCTCACTCATTAGACTCAGTGCCTGAAACTTAGGAGAAATCAATGCAATTATAGATATGAAGGTCCAATTACTGCGAAATGTGATCATTCTTTATCTCTGAGTCCCTTCAAGAAAATCAGGGAGGCCTCTTCTTTTTCCCCTTGTGAAGGGAGTTGCAATATAATGCAAAAAGATCTTTTAACAGAGGAACGAAAGAGAGGGACGTCTGTCACTCAGCAGGCCAATTCTGATGTTGCCCGATACTGATTTCCCTTTCATACTGGTGAGATTATTCCTGATTTACACCTCGGTGCATCCATTGTGTCTGATAAAATCTGTCCCCGTTGACACTGCTATTGGGTTGGCAGCCCAGCATTCTGCATGCGGCTGCCTCCTCCCCTCCAGATTCCTTGGGATAATTTTGTCCATTTGGGATTTTTTCACCCACTGCTGTTCACACGGCTGGCCTGGCCGCGGGGCTGAAGGCAGCAGAGCAGGACACGGAGCTGCCTGGCTGCCCCCCTTTAGCAGCCTGTGCCCCGGCACCGAGGAGTGACTGGGCTCCTAAAGGGATTGAAACAGCCATCCTAGGAAAATAATTCACAAGCCCTTCTGGGCCAGACTTGATCCTTGTACCTGCCTAGCTGGGCTGACAGACACCTGGAGGGGCCAGCCCCAACAAACCCTCATTTTTCTGGCAAATATAGGCTGGTTTCGACATCCCCAACAAACAGGGGCAGAGAGGATGGTCTCGAGTCACCACATATGTGATAGGGACAGGTTCTGCTCAGTGGCAGTCGTGCACACCCCAACAAGGGGATTTTAACAGAAAAACTATCCCTCCACAGCATTGACTTCTGTGCACAGGGGGTGAGCGAGAGGGGCTTGTGTCTCTCTGTGCTTCACCTTTTATCCAACAGAGCAGGATCCTGATCAGCACCAGGACACAGCTCCAGTTATACAAGTAGAAATAAGTAACTGTCTGCATTAATAACAAATACAATCCTTTATCTGTGTTAATTAGAAATAAATTAGAGGGAGAGGAAAAGATATATAAATTAGCTAATAGTTAATTACTGGAACTATATTGAGAAATACATGCATATATAAAGTGTAAAATCTGTTCCAGATTAACAAAATATTGGGGTTTATTTCCAGAACTGTGGAACAGGAATTTGTTTGCCACCACAGCTAAGTGTGAAGAAGGCCATTTATCATAAGCCTCACAGCACCTTGTTCAAGGATCCCAAAGGGCTCAGCAAACATTGATCAATAGACCTTGATGCATTCCCAAAGGGAACCGTTATCATCATCGTTTAGCTGTGCCAGACAGGAGCCCAGGAGTCCCGATCTCCATTCCTGCCAACACAGCTCCAGTTTGATCCCATCCACTTTCCCAAACTGCCTGTTTGCAGCCAAAAGCTGTAGGAGCCAGGCTGTCACCAAGCTAAGCTTTGGGGACAGCAGGGCTATCACCTGGGCTGGCTTCACAGAATCCCAGAATGGCAGGGGTTGGAAGGGACCTCGGGAGAACATCCAGTCCAACCCCCCCTCTAAAGCAGGGTCACCCAGAGCAGGGTGCACAGGACATTGTCCAGGCAGGTGTTGAATATCTCCAGAGAAGGAGACTCCACAGCCCCCTGGGCAGCCTGTTCCAGGGCTCTGTCACCCTCAAAGTAAAGAAGTTCTTCCTCACATTCCACTGAAACCTCTTATGCTTCAGTTTGTGCTTCAAGCTGTTCAGCAGAGTTGACCCTCAGCACCTTGATCCATGCCTTTGCCCTGCCGATGTCCCCCAGCCTAAGCACCGCAGGCACAGCCAGGCTCCCCAGGAGGGCACCAAACGGAGGAGAAAGCGATGGGAACGTGGTCCTTGGATGCCTTGCCCTCTCCCTGCTCTGTTGTTTAAAGTGCATTTTAACCAGGAAGGAAGGTGGCTGGTGCGAGCAGAGGAGGGCTGCACCACATCAAGCGGCTTCTCCGCATCGCACGTGGGCGTTTGACCCCCTCCGGCTGCCGCGTTTTAACGGGGAATGTTAAATGGGCTGTGTCATCTCTTCAAACAAAATCCCTGCTGCATTTCTCCCCGGGAAGAAGAGGGGGAGAGGACAGCATGAAGCTGAACAGCGGGTTGAAATGAGCTCGTGCGAGCGGCAGGCATCTCGGTGCCTGTGTATTTATAGGTGCCGACTGTGTCGTGGCGGGGGACAGAGGCAGCCGAACACACGCTGCCTGTCAGCACTCACTGCCACCATCTGAACAGCCTAAAACACGTGAAGAAATCCTAAGAATGCTTTCCACAGGCCGGGGCACGGATCTAAGAGGCCTGGGAAAATAAATAATTGCAATATATCTGAGAGTGTTTTTATTTTCGTTCTAGATTCTGGACTCAACTTTACATTTTCAAGGGATTCCAACCACAATAGCATCCATTTCCTCCTCCTACCTTTGGTTTTCCCCTCGAATTTCATATGTATTTTCTTTTCTCACTACACCATAAGAATTACAATAAGTAATTTGCTTATCTGGGGGTACAAAAATTGTGTTACTGTACAGACTGGTTTTGTAATGCTGAGTGAGTGTTGCCTGTTAGGGGAGTAAATGTAGAGTTAATCCTGCTTTTCATGGCCTGCACTTTCTCTGTACTTGTTTATTCCACATTTTGTGTCCACCCCAGGATGGATAAAACCTCTGACTGCAAAGTCAGAAGAATGACTCACTTGGAAGCTAAAATGTAAATAAATACATGTATTGCTAAATAAATCAAATGCTAATACACTAACCAAGGCTGATAAATATCCTGATTAAAATCAAACTTAAATAAATGGGGCAAATTATCAGACAGAGGGCTTAAAAGTAACGATTTCAGGGCATAACTCAACACAACACATGTCATAAAAGTACATTGTTTTAATCTTTGCTTTATCTTCACTATATAGAGTGAATTTTTTCCTATTACAGTTGTTAAGTGAACCCTAGTATTATCACAAGTGCTGCAAAAGGAGATGAAATACGGTTGATTTATTGATAAATCAAAAAAATCTTTTCTTGATTACATTGACTGAAAAATGCTCCAAACCTGTTAAACCTCCCGGTACAGCACAGAGAAGTGGGGGATTTGTAAATTCTCTCCCTCTTTGCCAGTATTCCTGCAAGACTGTGTGTGCCCGCAGGAAAAAGTTAGGCTCCTATACAGGTACCTTCCTCTCTGGCACTAAATTACAAAGTGCTACCCCCAATTACAGTCTCTAAAACCATTAGCAGTTAAGAGAAAATAATCCCTGCAATTTGTGCAGCAATAAGTATTATGTACGATGGAGGAATATGCAAAAAGGAGCCTGGCAGCTCTGCCGGGAGGACGAGTCTCTCGACTCAGGACTGCCACCTCCCTGCTCCTCGCAAAGTGGAGAACTGGTTGAAGTAATTTTTTTTTTTTTTTTTTTTTTTACTTATTTTCTATTTTCTTATGTCTTGGCCTTACTAAACTGCCTCAGCATAGCAAGCCTGTCTGCAAGGACTTGCATGCTAGCACATGTCATTTTTTTTTGGCTCCCCTGAAGGAAAAGGTGGTGGTTGCCTCCTGTGTTGGATCAAGCCCTCTGAACCCAGTGTTTCCACATTCTTGATTGCCCTGCTGTGTGTGAATTGCGTACCAACTAAGTAGTCCTTTAGATCAACTAAGTAGTCCTTTAGATCACCTTCCTAGTTCAATTTTTTCCCTCACATGTTGATTGAAAAGCAAATTAAATACTTTTTCTACCACCAATTTCCTTTCTTCACGTACCTGCCTGCACTTATTATTTCTGAAGAATCTTATCAAACGAGCAACAGGTTCCTAAAGTGGTGGTTTGGCCCCTGGATGATGCACCGGGCTGATAATTTATTAAGGAAGATTAGAGGAAGCTTGCTCTTAAGTGCTTTGAGCTGAGCTTGCTGGAGGGGATGGAACGGAGAGCATCCTCCCTGCCAGGCCAGCCCTGTGGTGCACCCAAGCCAGGCATGGCTTGGAGGAGACAACTAAAGGTGCAGGGTCTTTGCTAATTTACCAGGAACATTTTGACCTCCTTAGATTAGTTATTTAGCTCTCTCACTTGTCGCCCTGGGATTCTCCAAATAGCAGCTCTCATTTCGTGTGTTCTCCCGGCAATGCAGCTCCTGTATGAAGCAGTTTCTGAGTTTTAGGCATCCTTTCCTTACTCATCTCACACCGACCCTTTAGACTTCAAGAGATGAGGACTGAAACTGAAAAAACGGGGTCCTAGAACCCAACCTGGATCAGTCATGCAGTCATGCCAGTGGCATAAATAGCTGGAGTAAAAAAAGGAGGATCTGTAGCTCCCCAAAAATTGCAAGGGGAAGCCCAGGCTTTAGGCATATACTTGAATCCTGGATCAAAATGCATACTTAAAAGGAGGCCTAAATAACTTACATTCAAAGATAAATTCTTCCCCTCACTACCCTCGTACATGCAAGACATAATCAAGGCAGCTTCCAAAATTGTAAAAGGACTTTGGGGACTAAATCCCAAACCAGACTGATGTTCTTCCTAGTGAGGATGCTGTGGTTTAGCATAAGAGTTTTGTTGAGTTTCCACATCCCAAATCTTGCCTTTTCAAATAAGCATGAGCTGATACCAACTGGCACCTGATAGTACCAAGTGATAATTCTTTTTGGAGAGCTGCTGTTTCATCTGCTGGTACCAACCCATGAACAAAAGACTATTCTTGAGCAGAGAAATTCAGATAGTATAAAAATGGGTTTCTTTTTGCCAGTACAGTTAGCTAGAAAGCTTCACATTCCCTATTGAGGTTATCAAGATAAAATAGATTGCGTTGCCTGTGCAATGTTATTGCCTCCCATCCAAAGCCAGTCACCCACACCCTCCCTGAAGTTGAAAATAAAGTTTCCCCACACTCCTCTTAGCATCCAAACTTGGATCACAATCCCAGCAGATGCAAAACATTTGCAGTAAGAGGTGCCAGTGCCATCAACTTGCCACAGTAGCTCCCAGTCAAAATGTTTGCACGCGCACTTCAGAGTATCATTTATCTTGAGGGATGTCAACTCTAAAAATGTTAGCGCGTGTCACTGTCAAAGCAAATGCCAGAAATTAGCTTTCTTTCATCTGAAAGAAGAATAATTAACTTTGCAACTGTTTCCAAAAGTGCTAATTAATGGGTTTCACCAACTTGACTTGTCAGGATACATCTTGATTGGAACAACAGCTTGCTCTTCCCCTTGAGGATTATGGCTCTTCTTTTGGACTCTTTTCCTCATCCACCAATTTAGTGAGTTGCGGAAAATGGATGTCATTTATAACACAAAAATAAACACGCAAAAAAGGGAAAGCCCCAGAGACAAGTTAATGTTTATTGATTATTTGTGTACTTTTCTCTATTAGCAATAATGTAAAAACACAGTGTTCCCTTTTAACAGAATAATATTTAAACAAGATGGAACTCTGTCGGCTGTCTAGCTTCCTGAAAAAACAGGACAAGTCTTCACCTGAGGTGCCTCTGTGCATGGGGATGGCTTAGACTGGACTGGAGAGTGGATCTCCCTCTCTCGCCTTGGAAGTCTCCTTCTGGACCAAAGTCCAACGCTGCCCAGAGATCCACTCTCCTGATCCAGAGATCTCTCTGAGCAAACTCCAACTCCAGAGAGCACATTTTGAGTATTTAAATTCCTCCTGCAGTTTATGCAATGTATTTTCTTCTCCCAGCTTTCTGCGAGGGAGTAAGTTGCCTGACTTTCAATACTGACCTCCTTTCCTGTTAAGCCCTGTCACTATTTGGATGCGTTCCCTCCTTCCACCAGGATGGGGTCTGTTCTCTGTCTGCCCATGCTAAGATGAAAAGTAAAACGCGTGAGTTTGCCAATGGCATTCAGCTATCCCCATCCCACAGCAAGTCAGTGGGAGTCAGATCACACCACTTAAATCCCCCGAGACCCTTTGAAAACCCAAAAGCTTGGATGCATCTAACAATTTAAGAGACTGTGGCCTGGAGAACCAGTGAAAGTCACGGCCAGACTTTGTATAAACAGTCTGGTGAAGTCCCAGACCCTTATACGTGTTCCTGGAAATACAAAGTAAATCAGGAAATCAAGTGGAAAATCCAGGAGGTTATTATTAAAAATCCACAGCTCAATTATCATTATAATAAACCTTACACCAGAGGTCATTTACATTCATGGTAATTAGGGAGGAAGGTTATGGTTTGAGAATAACTGTATATCAACTAAAGAAGAGTTTTATTGCAGGAAACTTGCCCCTAACACTGCTCCCTAAATTGGCCATGCCAGGCTGGCAAGCAAACTGAAATTGTGCTCACCTGGGATGCAGAGAGCTCCTGCAGACACCCACCCCTCCACAGCTACTCTAGTTCTCCCAGGATGGCCAAGGTCTGGGGCCACCTGAGCCCCTCCCTGCCCCTTCCAGGTGGAGGAAGGAGCAGGATGGCATAGGAAGGAGTGGGATGATGTATAAAGGAGTTAATGAAGCACAGGGAGCTGGTTTGCTTTGGAGAGGAGCTGGAGGGAGGACGGGTCTTCAGGAGAGGTGCTGTGTTTGGTGTGTGCTGCACTGGGAAAGGCTGAACTTACGCAAGAGACGTGGTATCCTGTCTGGTTTCTCTCTGTGATGAGCTAGGATCTCTTTGTTGCCTGGAAGGAGACAAAACAAAAAAGGATGAGGATATCTGAGTAGGAACTACGGTTGTGTTTGCTGCTTTCTTTCCTAGGGCCTTCTGCTCAGCTTTTGGAGTGAAAGAAGAAAATCTCTAGGCTTGTGTGCACTCAGGGCTGGGGCTTTGGGGGGGGCTGGGAGATCTGGCTCAAGCACTGATCCCTGCCTTGTCTTTATGCAGAATTTGATGGTGGTTGCTCTTCTAAAAATTCTTTGTGAGAGCTTGGGGCGGGGTGTGTGTGTGAGTGCAATATAAACTGGGAGTCACAACTGAATTCAGTAAAGAATAGTGGACCTCTTGCATGTGCTGGTGGCCTCTCTATCTTGGTTTTTGCTGAGCTGTGCCTTAAACTTTGGCAGTAAAGGGTTAATAAGTTGCTAACTACGGATATGAACACATTAGGATGCAAGGGGCAGGTGGCTATATGTATTTAAAAGCACATCTAGGAGTAAGTGAGGTGGCTACAAGCCATGTTTTAAATTCCTGGCAATTGATGGATTGATAATTTTTAACCAACTTCATGTTTTTCAGCTGTTCATAAACTCTCTGTTGACGGGGTTGTAGCCTGAGCAGAGTTTTGTACTGGTTTCTCACAATAATGAACCCCAGAATAATTTCAGTCTGGCATTTTCATTGCTGGGGAGGGGGTTGGAAAGGGGAGGAGAAGCCACTTTGAGAGCAGAGGACAATCAGTGTCTCAAGATGGGACTAACCCCCGAAGGAAAGCTATTATAATGGTGAAACCAAGGCTTCCTGCCACCTGCAAGGCCAGCCTGTAAGAGTTAAACTTGAAGCAACTTCACCTTCAGGGATGTCAACATTACTTACTAGAGGTTTCTACTTAATTTGTTGCTATATTTACACTTACAGTAGAGGCTAAAATCCCGTGTTGCTACATTTTTAAGTGGAGTCTATTTTTATCTATGGACGAAGGGAAGAGTTTTGATTTTACTGGAAGGTGTGGGGTGATCATAGTTCTGGAAGAATAAATCTCTCACCTATTTAATTTTACTTCTTGAACTTCACCTGCAGAGTCCAGTCAATCCACTAGGTTAAATATAGGGCAACAAAAAAAAGGCTTAGGCTATAAATTTCTATTGGTTTCTTATTTCAAATGGCTCTTTAAGCAGATGATGTGAGCGCATTTGTGCTGGTTTCCCATTCACCTGATGCTGAATGGACAACACTCTCTACAAAAGTTGACCAAAACGCTAGTAGGAAGAATATTCATGTAATTAAAATGAGGAAGAAAAAAAATCCTTTATGCAGAACTCATTACTGCCTTCAAATGCATGCTAGGGCTATTCTAGGTGTCACTGGAAGCATTGGAAATGGCAGAGCTGGGCTCGAGTTTGGACTGAACTCTTTCTGAGGCCAAAGGAGTCCTTGAAGAAAGTCCATGGTATTTTATAATGTGTTTGTAAACACAAGGGGAGTTTTGTCAGGTCTCTGAGGTCTGATGTACAGAACATGTCTAACCTGCGTCGTACTTGGACAAGTGATATCTAAAAGTACCAGCATTGGTTCTGACAAAGGATGTGTCTGATGCTTTTTTGTCTTCCACTTCAAAAATTCAGTGGGAGAAATCCTCAAGACTTGAAAGAAGGAGGGTGTGTAGAAAGGGAGTCATGTTGTGTTGCATCGTTTCTGGATGCATTTGGCAGGGGAAATGGTGCCTTTTCTTGCAAATGTGGATCTGAGCCCATGGCTGTAAGGTACTTGCTGGGATTCCTTGCTGTTGGTGCCTTTAGACAGGGTGGCTGAGCACCAGGGAGGTTAGGGCTGGGGACAGAAGGGGCTTCTGCACAGTGAGGGCTGAGACAACAGCTTAAAGGCAGCAGGGATTGGGGTGAAGTGCAGAACTCGCTCTTTGCCGTGTAAGCCCCCACCCTGTGTGTGTACACGTTGGTATAACGCAACTCGAAAAATCCCACATCTGCTGCAGATGAAATGGGCTTTACGCTGTGTGTCCTTAAGCTCTGCTTTATTCCACTTCCAGAGCCCCCCAAAATGGTTATGGCAGCATCCAGGAGAAAAATTAATGCTGTTCGCATGCAGAGGCTTGGCCTCTCCACCCAGTGCTAGCTGATGAAGCTCCTCTGGGCTCTCCTCAGCGTTTCCCAGCAATGCTGTCCCTGCCCGTGCCCTCCCCAGCTTCAGGGGCAGGTTGACACCAACCCTGCTGGGCGCAGACTCGCTCCTGTGTGGCTGCCAACAGCCGAGGAGGTGAGCGTGGGCTTTGCTGAGGGACTGGTATGCAGATGATGGCTTTTGTGTCTGTTTACTGGAGTGCATCTTGTCACCAGATTCCTCCCTGGTGCATATCCCCCTTCCCACCCCCCTACTGACAGCCCCTCTGGATCGGGCTCCTTTACTAAAAATTGGTTGGGAATGGGGGGGGGGGGGGGGAGGAGAGAGAAACTTTATTAGTGTTATATGTTATTTTCCTTCTCTCCCGTCTCCCCCCTTCTCTTCCTGCATGATGAATTGCCTGGTACTGAGATGGTAGCTCCAGCCCAGGCACTTAGCAATCTCCTCCTGGTCGCCTGCACAGACAGATGGGACGGCCCATGTCTTGACCGTGATTGATTAGCTGGAGAAAGCCTGTTGAGTGGAGTTCCATGAAGATTGATGCTTTCTCCTTCTAACAGCATTTCCAAAAAGTTTCTATTACATTTTGATTATGTTTATAGAATCTCACTGGTCTCCAGGAAGATTCAATCTTCTTTTTCCCCCCTCTCCCCTCTGTGCAATGTGTGTAACTTCCCTCCTGTGCATATGCTGTTCATCCATCTCCTACCTTTATTCTTTTAGGGGTGCTCCCAGAGGTATCTTAGGACCATTCCCTTCCCATGGCCCTTCTTTCCCCCCAGCAAAGGTACCTCCTTGGTGCCCTCTGGCTTGTAGAGGACACAGACAAAGCAGCAGTTCCCCGTCACTGGGTGCTGCCTGCCCATACATGGCCTCTAAACTCTGCAGAGCAGGAGGAAGGAGAATTATCTGCAATAGCTTGGTGGAGAACTGGAACATGGGACCATCGAGGGTGTCATCTGGATGAAGAACCACTGTTTCCCAGTGCAAGAAGCTGTGGCTCCCACCTGCCCAAAAATACCTGCCTTGCTCTGCCTGGATTCCCTGCAGCTGGAGGCCTCTGCTCAGACACTTGCCTGTCCCAGCTCAGCTTGCATCAGCTCAGATACAAGTCCTTAAAAGCTGCAGGACCTTTTCAGCCTAGGGGTTAGTGTGTTTGGCCGGGGAAGGGGCCGGAAAGATGAGCTATTTCAGCATTGCAAGCTGCCCTGTTGCAGCCAGGCGAAGGAAGACAGCAGAGCGTGTCCCGGTGCTGGCTGCGTTTCAGCATCTCTGTAGGAAGAGGATTTTGCTTTACAAGGGAGGCTCAAGTCCTGTGCAGTGTGGTCTGGGGTTGCCCATCTAGAAAGGCTAATATATTTTTCAGTAGCTCCATAAAATGTGTAGATGTGTGATGATTCATAAGTAATAACTTTGGTATAGTGCTGAAAAAAGTGCTCACTGCTGCATAGAAGCAAAGATAAAGTTGGTCCCTGACATGAGATAAATCAACTTTAAAATGCTGTGCTTCTCCAAAGTGTTAGAAAGGAACCTTTTCAGTTGGTTCCTAATTGTAGCAAATAATTATGTTACCAAATCTCATTAAGGAACTGGCTCTCCTGGTCATCCCTTCTTATTTAATTAAACAGAGAGCTGGGCTCCTTTGTGGAACAAAAGGCACAGGCAGCCACCTTGCTTTCACGGTGGTACCTTCCTTGGGAAGCAGAGCCACTTTTCTTGTGCCACCTCAGCAAATGAGCAGGAGCTGCATCTCCATGTCCACCCTGCACAGTGGGAACAGCCCTGGGGCCGTGCACACCCGTGTGGGCTGAGCACCATGCCTGCAGTGTGGGAAGGGGAAACTGCTCGTGGCTGCCTGTCTGCTGCTGTCCATGGGGACGGGGGTGTAATCTGGTGTTGGCTTTTCTCCCTTTGCTCCTTAGTTGGGAGACTGTGGGGGTGTGTCCCAAAATTTGAGATTTTGTGGGTAGGGTAAAGGGGAACATGTACCAAGAGGCTTCCCCAGCTGGCAGAGCACTGCCCCGGGGCCATGGAGTGCCTGTGCCACTGGCCATGTCCCACATTAAGTGGCAAATGCAGGTGGGGAGCAAGGAGCCAGCATGTGGGGGCTGAGCCCCGGGGCTGGTTGTGCACTGCAGACCTGCGAAGGAGGGAGGGGTGCTGCCTGAGGCTGTGCCAACCCCTGTGGCTGCTGTGATGGCGGTAATCGCCAGCACGGGTATTTATTCATGTCATAAAATGCTCTGGGTTGGAAGGGACCTTTAGAGGCCATCTAGCCCAACCTCCCTGCAGGGAGGTTGCTCAGAGCCCCATCCAACCTGGCCCTGAATGTTTCCAGGGCTGGGGCCTCCACCACCTCTCTGGGCAACCCATTCCAGTGTTTCACTACCCTCATGGTAAAGAATTTCTTCCTTATATCCAGTCTAAACCTACCCTGTTTTGTTTTAAAACCATTGCCCCTTGTCCTGCCATGGCTGGCCCTACTAAAAAGATTGTCCCTGTCTGTGTGCTTCTCTGTGCTGGCTGAGAACCATAAACTGTTTTACACTTGAAGAAACCGAGAGCAACAGAGCAATGAACAAAGTTACTGAGGAGTCAGATGAGAGGCAAAGACAGGACCAGTGCTGTCACAGAAGAGCTTTCCTCTTCCAAATGCCTTTCCAGGGCCACACAAGCTATGTGGCACCTTGGTGGCTCAGCAAGACGCTCTGAAGATTCTCCCCTTGCTCCAGTACTGACCCTTTGCCAGGACACTGGTGCAGCACTCCTACTTCCAGGCATTTACCCAGGGTGTTTTAGCTATACACTCACCTTGGAAAAATACACCAGTTGGCCTCTGGTGCAATGTCACCATGCTCGTATGTGCCTGGGTGTGTGGTGAGGTAACAGCGATGCTGAGGGTGATCTCATCGAGGCGGCGCAGTGCTTGGGTGTTTGCTCCTCAGTGGGGTCAGCTTGCCCCAGCTGAGCTTCATGGCCCTGATGTGACCAGCTTCCCGCAGGCTGGAGCTTGGCAGAGCTGGGTATTCCCTGCTACTCCGCAGCTTTGACACAGCCTGTGTGAGGCTTGCCGGGGTGACATGGTACCCCCATCGTTAGCAGAGAGGCCACAGGGCTTGCGAATCTTCATCGAGGTTACCTGCTGGGTGTCCACATGCACACAGCCCATCTTCCTGATGGTGGAAATTGCTGGTATATAATTGTTAGTAGAAGCCATTCAAGGACTTCTGCTTTAATTTTTTTGTGCCCTGTCTCCTTGTGTAAAATCAGGTGGGGCAGGAAGCCCGTGATTTGTGTGATATGTTACACCTGTGTGAGGGAGAGGCATGTGTATGGACTCCCCCTCCCTGTGTGGGAGATGCTGTGGTGCCCTGGGATGCAGCCCTCAGCCCCTGAGGTATCGCCCTCCCCATTAGCTTGTCTGCCTGCCCCTGCCGTACCAGGCTATTTTTTAAAATATAGACCCCATTTTTTATTTCTGCATTTATTACAAATGCAAATTACAGATGAAAGCATCAACTACACAAACCATTACTCAGAGGAGCATCTTTCCAACTGCTGGACTTGGACTGAACAGCTTGTGGTTAATTTGCTATATAATCACTGCCTGCAACAGGAAAGCAAGTGCTTCAACTGTGCTAATATTATGAAAGGGGAAGTTAACCATAGAGATAAATTCTGAGGAGCTGCAGCTGGGATGAAAGAGGGAAATAAATGTAGCTGGAGTCTGGGCTTCAGGCTTGCAAAAGTGGCTGCTTGGATATTTAAAGGGATAAAAGATAAGAGTTCAGGTTAAATATGTGGTTTTTGAAGTTGCTTTTAGCCTGACTGTATTTCGCCCAGAAGCAGAGAATCCCTGCAGCTCCCATTGACCTGTGATTTGAGCGGCGCCCTGGACTGTACACAGACATGCAAATACAATAAACTGCCGGCACTGCCCTGATTTCTGGGTGACTTCCCAGGGCAGCTGCTGTTTGCAGAGGCAGGCGCCGTGATACGAAGGAGATGAGCACATGACAATTTGGCTGGCAAAGATTTTACTTGGGGAGGGGGGTGGTGTCTCTCGCATCACTCAGGTCAGTGGTTTTGGCCTCTTGCACAAAAGCCAGGAGGACTCTGTCCCCGGGCTGTGACAGGCATGGCCCCACTGTACAATGCTGTGGAAAGGGATCGGTGGTATCTCCAGAAACAGCCTGTGGTACGTGATGGGTTCACTTACCCCTAACGGAAGAGATGCAGGGCAGCGTGCCCTGCTGAAGAAGCCGCATTGCCCTGGGATGGAAAGCGTTGCTGTGTTGTGGCAGCGCTCTGTGCCCTGTCAATGTGCCAGCTTCACCAGAGATGGTTTAAAAGCCCATGCATGAGGCTGACATAATATTTAGACCTTTCCAGGTGCCCAAACCTCCTTACCCTTTCATTCTTGTGCCTCCAAAGGTAAGAGCAGTGTAATGCTCAGGCTGTTTTGCAAAGTGCTCAAGGGATTAAAAAATGTTCCTAGATTATCTCTGAGGACTAATCTAAAGTCTTGTCTAACGCTTTTCTCTGGAGGTTTACGAGAGGCAATAGCTGCTAGATTAGCAGAGATAGGAGACATATAGGAGTGGGAGAGTGAATCAGCTCAAGCTGGGTGAGAAGGTTCCTATGAAGCAAGACAGCTCTGGCTCCGGGAACTCTGTAGATTCACATCCACTGCAGACACCTTTCCTGTCTCTGAAAAGTTGATGTTGGGTTGGTTTTAATTGCTTCCCAGGACTGGAACAAAATCCTGGGGTTGGGGAAAGGGCATGAAATGCCAGGGGACAATCTGTACCTGGGAGAAGCTAGAAGAGTCCTCTGAGCAGGAGGCTGGGGTTGTGCCTGGGGGGGAGCTGGAGGGTTCCCTGGGGCAGACCCACAGGGGTGATGGAGCTGTTCTCAGGCCCTGGTTCAGCCCCACCACTGTGAACAAGTTTTGCTGGCGGTGCAATATGCTTGGCACTGGCAAGAGCCTATTCCCGCCAGAAATCTGGTTAAGCAGCACCAGTAGAAAGTGCCACTTGGCTTCCCTGCTCTGGGAATTGGTTTTCATGGGACTTCCAGGCCACAAGGGCATATGGCAAAGATAAGGTGCTCAGTGTAGGTGCTGATGAACCGGGGTTTTGAATGACTGACCATAACAGGGCACTTTGGCTTTTCCAGAGCTGAGTTTGATTCTTGGACCTTCTAAATCTTGGGGAAATGTCCCTTGGTCTTTTGTTTTTAAATCCACAACATCTTCTCCAGTCTTGACATATGAGCATTTCTGTTCTCAAGGTGATGGGTAAAAGCGTTTTACTTGCCTCCTGGTTATTTGCTCTGGGACAGAGGTGACTCCCAGCTCTAACAACTGCTGCTTCAGAAGTTAATCATTGAACAGGCAGGATGGAGATGCTCAGGGTGCATATGTAAAGATAAAGAACAGGGCCAGAGGCACTGTGTGGGCAGGGGAGCAGGAAGGAGGTGCTATTTGGGGATGGGGGAAGAGAAAATGAGGGTGTCTGGGCAATGGTGGGACGGTTGCGTCAGTGCTGGCCTTGCAGTTTGACTCCCCAGTCAAAACAGATGAGCCACGAAGCTTTAAGCTCAGTCAGAAGAGGGTGCTAGGAGGGCATATCACAGCGGAGATCATCAAGGCTCAGTCTAGCAAAGACCATCCTGAGACATGTGTCATGGTACGTGGTGTACAGTGATGCTACCCGCTTGGCTTAGGTTATGCCAGCTCAGCTTGACACACCAAAAATTGTAGGGGGAATGCACTCCCACCTGTGGGTCACAAATGAATCACATCCCCCAATATCATCACTTCTTAATGCAGAGAACAAGGTTGGTGTGCATTTCATGGAGGGAGAATTTCTGGAATTGCTCATTAGCCTGGTACCTAAGAGTGAGCTACAGCTGGAGAGATCAGGGGTGACACCCACCTCCCTCTGCTGAGACCCCTGCAGCCTGTGTCCTTCCCTTGCTGTGGCTGCAAAACCCCCTGCGTAGGCGCCAGCTCGCTGTGGGCATCTCTGTGCATGGGGAAGCTGGCGTGCCACAGGGGTGTGCGACTTGCCTTGGCCACATCACACAGCAAGGCAAGCAGGAGCAAGAAGCCTGGAGTTGCCTGCCCAGGCAGCTCACCCTGCGACTGCCCAGCTGTGAGGTGGTGATGGGGGGAGCAGGGCTGGGAGGAAGGCGTCTGAGTGGGTTGCTGTGTGCTGTGGAGGCAGGTGGCTGCTCTCTGCTGGAGCAGCCATGCGTTGTTAACTTCTTCTGCAAAGAGCTGCCCAAAGCAGCAACCGAGGGACTTCCCAGTGCAGCCGTCAGCAAACCACAGCCTTTGTACAGGCTGGTCCCTGAGCCTCCTGCTGAGACAGGGAGGGAAAGAACTTCAGACAAAGCAAAGCAGCTGAGAGAGGCTGCTACCAGTGCCAGAGCCTCCTGAGCTGTTGGTGTGACTTGGGCACTGAGGTTGGTGGTCTGGTCAATGTGGTGTTTTCGGTGGAGACCACCAAATTATTTCAAAGAGACTTCAGTACAGAGCAAAGATGCTCTGGGCTACCCTTGCAGTGTCACAGCATGAGGATTCCTGCCTTCTCCAGCATGGGAAGCAAATGTAGAGGCACTTGGAACACAGATCTCTTGGAAAATTATCTAGAAGTGCTTTTAAGCTTAAAGCTCCTTTTTCCCTCAGCCCTTGTGGAGCTAAAACTCTTCAGAAGAGCCTCAGAAAAAGGCTGCAAATACCATAATGACTAAGAAAGCCAGGAATATGTGAAGAGGGGCATTGCTTTTTCAAAACCCGTCACTTCTGCAGTCTGCAATTCCACAACCTGGGTGAACTGTATATCAAGTTTTTGTTGTCTTTAATAAGTATTTATTTTGTCCTAGCCCTTCAGAGGTACTGATTTGCTTTGTCACTAGGCCCTTTGATGGAAGCAGCTTGATACTTTAAGGTAACCTGCCAAAACTGTCTTCCAGGAGAAGGAATGAGTTGTGGTTAGGACATAGCCTCTTTCTGTGTGCAGCTCTTTAAGTAGTTGGGTGCTAGCATTAGAAAATTCAATATTGTTCTAGTGAATAAAGGGGAAAATACAATAAGCCATTAAATAACTTGCTAATCTTTCAGAAGAGAAGGAAAGCCTACTGCTGACAAGGCTCCTCTATCATCTTCCCACACGGCTAAGGTGAATTCACAATCAAGCTCCAGTCCACCATCAAAGGGGATGGGTTAATCAAGTGTCTATGTACATACCCACATCCACGTAAAGGCCAATTTCTAAAAGCATTTCAAATGTCCTGGCATTTTTTTTGCATATAAAAATTGCTTTTACTGGTGTAGACAAAACGTAGGCTTTGTTCAGGCTGTGAACTGCTGAAGAAAAAATTGTGGATATAAATTGAGAAGCTGCTTTTGGTACCTTTGCCCAAAGACTAAATGCTTCAGAGCAAAATCATAATAAGTGATTTAGAGAATAATCAATAACATTAAAATCAAGTGGCAAAGAAAAGACCCTGCATCTGTAATGTATTTTCTAGATATTATTAAATAATACATCACAAGCAAATTCCCTAGTGATTAATTTGGCAGCTGTTTGCAAAAGGTGATAAACCCAGGTACTGTCCTTCCTCTGCTCCTCTCCTGAGGTGATCAGTGACTGTATGGAATAAGTCTCCTTCCTTTTGGAAAATGGTTATTGGGTAGACCCTAAAGGTGTTCGGATGCCAAAGGCACAGCTTTCAGATGTGACTGAGCCCTGGAGTCATGCTGGCCTGCAGGTAGACACACACTAATCTTGAATCAGGGAGGCAAAGGCTTCCTTAGGCAGGCTCAAACGGCTCTGCATGTGGGATGTTGGGTGTCTCCTCACCAGCCCTGCTCTGGGAGGGCTCAGCTGGCTACTGGGGGGCAATAAGGTGGTGCCTGAGGAAGAGGAGGCTGGAGCAGAGGTCCTGGGCATGGGAGGACCAGTGTGGTGGGACTCTGGAGCTGGGAAGCAGGATGGGGTGTTTGCTGGCAGGCTGCAGCATGCTCAGCCCTGCACTAGAGCTTGGCTTATCCCAGTGCCCTGCATGTGCTGGCTCAGAGCTTGGGCTTTTGGCACGATGGTGGCAAGGGTGGGCTGAGACATTCATCTCCCTGAGCATGCAGGCTCTGCCTGCTGTTTGAGCACCAGAATAGGGGTTTTAAAAAATGATCACTCCAAGTTGTCTCCCAGAAAGCTGGTCTAGTGGTATCCAGGCAGGCAGACCTCTGATAAGTCAGTCTGCCAGGGGACAGCCTGGCAGTGAGGGGAGAGAGAAAGGCATTTGTCTAGTTACCCGCTTTTATCTAGTTACACTTCACCTCTCAAGGAAAAGCCTTTGAACATAAAATTCAGCAGTGACTTACAATTTTCTGGCTTTGTTTTAAAACCAAGGCAATTTTTTCTAGCCTAGAGATGTAACTGATCTTTTACCTTTGGTTGGGTTGTTTGTTAAGAGAAAGATAAAACATGCTGTCTATTGATCTGTCTTCACCCTGGATTTCACTGTTAGTGAGGAGGGCAGGATTAACTGTTGGAGAGCAACGCTTCCTATCCCAGCAAGTGTAATGGCTTTTCCAGCCACCGCGCTGCTCTTGCAAAGCAATTCATGTGCGATTTCAGCTAGACCTGGCAGTCCTGGCATCCCTTTAACCTCCAGTAACTAAAATGAAAGTGCCGGCTGTGTCCCCAGATGCTGCATGTGAGACGCTGCCTTCCTACAAGGATCAAGCTGAGGCTGGTTGAGCTCATCCCAGCTCAGCTCCTTAACCACAGTGGCAAGTTAAGAGGCTTCCAAATGCAATTAGACAAATGCATGGGAGAAAAATCCAGAAATGTCCATTAAACAAAATGATCCTTTCTGGCTCAGAGAGGAGTCCCTGAGCTGCAGAGCCAGAGTCTGGCAGGGTTGTTAACTTTATATTCTTCTCCAAGCAACTTTGTTTGCCACTGTTGGAAATGGAGTACTGGTGGAATGGTAATTGGTTTAAGTCCTTTTCATGTCCTCTTACAGCAGACTTTCAAGCACTGGTGTTTGGAACCAGCAACCAAAAGGTGAAGGGCTCTGAATTATCATAAATGGCATCCAGCCTTACTCCAATAGATTCAAAGAAATATCTTCATTCCATTTTTGAGTGAGCTGCATTAACAGAGCACAGTTTGGGTTTTGTAGTTGCTCATGTGGTTGAAATCTGGCTGACAAGCTTGCTCAACCTGAATTGCAAGGGCTCTGTGCAATTCAGCCTCCCTTTGCAGCACACCTAGAGAGGAGTCAGCAGAATGGAGATGCTGGCAGAGGTGAGATGAAAGCCATGCTGTTCTAAAGGAAAGTAAAAATGCAGATAAGGAGGGGAAACTTCCCTCTGCTTAACAGAGGAAAGTACATGATTCTGTCCTGTTATTGTGTCCTGATGGGTGGTCAGGGTCCAGCTGTTCTATTCAGAAATTATTGTATCTGCCCTTAAGACCGGATTGATTTGAAATAACCACCAAATGATGCATGACATCATCGGTATCTTATCTGAGTAATGATTGACCACTAGCCCACCTATTCCTGTCCTGATCTGTCAGCTGATATAACATACCCTGGATACCCAGGCAGCCGCTAAAGCTCAAGAAAGATCCAGTTCAGTTTCTGCACTTGAGGGTACCACAGCACTACCATCTTTTTTCATGCTTAGAAACTGCACAATGATGTCACTGGACCCCTAAATCTTAAGCCTCTGGTTTACTCTTCATTTTAGCAGCTTTGTGCTCCTTCATTTCAGTTTTCAATTTCTTGGTCTTTCACAGTAGAATCTGACACAAAAACTAAACTCCATTTTAATGACAAATTCAAGTGACGACTAAAGTATTACCAAGTTGCTTCACATGTGCTTCTGCAAAAGGACAGTGTCACCGAGAGGTTTGTGAAGAAAAATAACTGGCTCTGAAATGGCTAGGGATGCTTTTTGGGGTCGGTTGGCTGGAGCTACTTCTCATACAAGACCAGAGGATATAGTTTTGCTGGATGTGACCTTTAGTGAAACAAAAGTGTCTTAGCACTCCTGAAAGAGACTACAGACGAAGTGTGCTGGTGCTTCCCCTTAGGTGCTCTGGGGTCTAATTTGCCTGAGCTCTTCCTTGGATGCACACAGCAAAGACAGGAGGGAGCACAGTTTAGAGCATGGGGTTGGGTCCTTCTTACCCAGCAATGTAGTCACAGCTCTATTCTGTAAAACAGAAGCACTGCAGAGGGAGCAAAACTGGCCAGTGCATGCATCGGAGGCTGCATGCCCAGAGACCATGCACCAGTCGGACAGACCTTGCGTGTCAGACAGACCTAATTGTCTCTCCTCGAGGTACTCATGGAACAGAAGCCAAAGTGCTCCTCGTTCCCTGGATTTCACAGTCCCATCCTTTGCACTGGGGGCCTGGTGTTCAGCTCTGAAATAAATCCCATGGGTGCAGACACATTGGAGACTCTGGGAACTGGTTAAATTTCATTGGAGTCGAGTTTTATATCACACCCGGAACTTGACTTGGCTTATAGAAAAGGAATGACAATTGGTGGTGGCTGTAGATTTAGGGCTTGCTAATAAGAGAACTGCTCTCTCCTGTGCTGGGACCGTCCTGGAAGCCGCTGCATACATGGTCACTTTGGTTCTCTAATATTTCATAGAAAAAGATGGCTCAGTGGCAGCAGCAGCTGGTGAGGGAGCAGATGGTGCCACCTGCATCATCAGATGTTTTATCACATTCTCTGTTTTATCCCACAAAGAGCGGCCGGGAAGTAGAGGAGAGTGTGGGAGATGGTGTAGGTTGTGAAGGTGTGAAAAATCACAGGTAATAGCATTGCTTCCCTGCCAGGCTGCTGTTTTGCTCAGCACTGGGTTAAGAAAGCACCTGTGCTTAGGAGAAGGTCTGTGCCTACCTGTGCTTGAGACTACAGTGCTGCCGTTGGGAAGCCATAAGGCTTTGGAGAAAGCTGGTTGTCCCTGCTGGTGGCCAGGGACCAAAGGGTTACCAGTAAACCTCCAGGCAGGTTAAACTGAGCTGTCTGGATCGCAAGAAAACCCCGAGATGACCAGCCTGGACACCCCCTCATAATCATATCCCAAAGAAGGTTGAGACACCTGTGATTAAACTTGCTGACGGGTCCGATTTCATTGGGTGAGAGTTCTGAACCCACTGAGTGCTTTCTGATTCTTCTGGGCTAGTATTTGAGGTTTTTGAAAATTCCATGTGAGTTATACAAGTGTAAGGTCTTGGGTCAAAAGGAGGAAGAGGGTTTACACTCTCAGCACATGCCTGCACAAGCCCAAAGAGCTATCTAATCCCATTGGGTAGGTTTTTGAATGTCCTTCCTATAAAGGGCCTGTACCAGAGGCCATCAGCAGCAATACAGATTTGAATGAATATTAAAATATAATCTCCCCTAGCTGATGTACTCAACGGAGCACAGCTGGCAGGGGGCACAGGAAGATGAACAGTAGTGATATTGCGTGCAGCAAAAATTACAGAGCAGTAAGTGCAGTAGCAGGGTGCGCTGCTGGAGAGAGGTTACCCACGGCAATTTCCTTTCCTCAGCTTTATTTTGGCTCCCACTCTTAATTTTGCTCATCTTCTCTGGCAGTTCTGTCCATCCATTCTCCTGTTGTCCAGGCAATTGCTTAGCAGTGATCACATTCAGATGTTAACAGAGCAGGCTGGCACGCCGGTAGCTACATGGCAGTTGTTTATGTAGCAGTCAGCAAAGCCATTCATTGCGCCGGGTTAATATTTCAACGGGGCGGATGGACGGGAGGGTGGGATGGCAGGCGAGTGGGTGAGGAGTTTGGCAGTTGTCAAGCACTAAGCCCAAGAGGAAGAGGAACGTGTGTGAGTACAAAAGGGGAGGAAGCCCATTGTGTCTGAAACAAGATGGAAGATGCCAGCCGACGAAGCTGGCTAACTGGTGATTAATTAGAGACACGCTTTGAATTCCGTGTCTAGTTTAGCATTAACAGCATTTCCATGTCATGCCGTGAGTCGTCTTGCTTGGTGGTTTCATTGTCTGGGCTTATGCGGAGCAGGGAGGGGTTTTCTCACAAAACTTCTGGAATTGAGTAAATGTGTAAATCTCAGCTTCCACTTGAGGCGAAAAATAAGGAAAGGAAAAATCCACAAGTTCAGCTGTGGAACTCATGAACAGAAGAGAAATAGAAAATAAGCTTGGCGTGTGTTTGAGGGGTACAGAGGAGACTCATGGTTTTGAATACTCTGCTGGTGGTATTACATTCGTTTGATGTCTGGGCTTCCCGAGCCCGGCCCAGACCCTGGCAGCATCTATAAGGTGTGGGGGTTGTATTCCAGGCATGTCCGCGGGTCTGTGGCTCTGTATTAGTGTTTATAGGAAGTCAATGAGATGGAACTCAATAGAGAAAAGGAAGACTTAAGAGTCACTGGAAGACAAATGTGAAGGCCTGGCACTCAATAACTTTACTGAATCATATCTTCTGTTGCTGTACGTTTCTGTGTAGCAGGAATACGAGAGGAGAACAGGCCTGTGTGTTTCAATAGGCTGTTTGCCTTCCCCTTCAGAGAGAGGGGATGTTTTATTTCTCTTTATAAAAAGATATCCATCCTCTGCTTGATATGAAGTCAAGCAGGACCATGAATCAGGGGGAAGGTGTCAAAGGAGATGAAGACCGGACTGCAGAAGGTGGCGGAGGAGGGAAAGTGGGACACCACGAACAAATTGCGTGAGCTGTGGCGAGCACAAGCCTGTGTGTGGGCACACACAACTCCAGCTGGGATGCTGTTGTGGTGCCTGAAGAGTTGATCTAGGCTGACTCTACCTTGCAGCTGTAGTCCATAGAGCAAAGGTGTTTTGTCCAAATGGCTTGAGCATCCCTGTGAGCGTGTGCCCGTGGCAGGTACAGATCAGGCCCGGGCTGGGCAGGTGCTGCAGGGAGGGGACAGTGCGGGCTGAGCTCCTATCTGAATCTGTGAAACTTGCCCCATTTCTCCTGCCTTAAGAAAGGGATGATAAGATGGAGCTGCCTATGGTAACAGGTATTGGATTTGGCAGCCAAAGGCTTTGTCACATTGGAGATGGACCGGACTATTCAGTCAGCTGCAAAGCTGTGCAAAATTCAGGTAGCTTCATTTTTTTTTGAAATAGGAGAACACTTTTCAGGTGGTTTCAGTGACAAAATAAGCTTGAATAATAAGTGCAAGTGAAACAAAAGTGCAAAGCAAAAAGCTGAGGGGCAGCTGTCCAACCTGGGTGGATTTCTGGAGGTGGCGGGAGTGCTTGAGCACAGTTGTCCTTCTGAATTTTCAAAGAATTTTACTGAAACTTGTCACCAGCTAAATGTATGGAAACATGTGAAATGGCAATACTAAAAAACTTCTTCATTAATTGATAAATATAATTAAGCAGGGTACCACATTAGTATTAATTTATATGGTTAATTAACTGAATTAATTTATACTAATGCAGAGTCTTGCTATAACCCCCAGTAGTTCTGCCTCCTGGACAGTACATTTTTGTGTACTACCACTTTGTGGATTAAGCAAACACTTTTGAACAACAAAGTACCAAATCCCTTGGAGCTGAAGAGATGCAAGACAGAAGTGATGATGGACAGGGCTCTAATACTTTATCTGTATTTCCTTCTCATTTTCACTAAACAGCCTTTGCAACACAGGGATTTAACACCTCTGTTATGTGCTTGAAATACCTCCAGGAGAGGTTTGGATAAAATAGATCTAGATTAACCCCCCAGGTCAGATATTGAATTTATGAGCAGGTGTGACCGTTCAGATCCAGGGTTCTCATCCTGCCCTGTCCTGCACACAAAGCTGCTCACCTGCTCTGTACTAATGTAACAAGCCACTATTTCTTAAAGGTGGGTGTTTTCGGACTGCCAAGTGTCATTTGTCAGAGTGTAAAGATGGATGTGCATTTTGCAATGCTTCCTCCTCCCTTGCTATAGACAGCAGAGAACGGAGGTGACAGGCTGGCCCAGGTAGATCCCCAAAAGATGTTAGCAAAGATGATTTGGGGCTATCTGGATGTCATAGCCATGTGGGGAGGACAACAGAGGATGTGGCTTGCACCCTGAGGATCTGGGTGGTCCCATGCTGAGGGGAGGATGGATGTCCACCCTTCTCCAAATACAGCAGCCCACTCCAGTGGAGGATGCCTGTGTGCTCCTGCCTCTTATAGATGCTTTGAAGAACAAGACCTTTGTGCTTGGGAAAGCCCAGATTGCAGCAATGAGCAAGCACTCACCCAACAACTTCCTCCCACGGAGGCTGTGGCAGTTTGCCACTGAATTCCCAGACCAAGAAAATCTCAGCTGATTTCCCTCCTGCCAGAGGAAACACAAGCTGCATTGCTTCCGACTGCAGCCCAGCTCCAGAGCCCTTCTCTCCCCTGGCTCTCAGGCACTTGCAGGCATGTTGTTAGAACAGGATCAGTCCCACAAAGAGTGGGGTTTGCTGAATTTTGCCTTTTATACAGAACCCGCGCATGGTCACACTGCAGGTTGAATTCGGGTTTGAATATGGTTGAATTCAGACTGATGTGACTGGAGTCCCAGGGCACAGGGTCGGGTCCCAAGTTCACAGAGAGTATGTAACGCCAGCCCAGAGGCCTCGCTACAAGCCCTAGACCTCAGTGGTCCAAAGGGATTCTCCCTGTACACACCCCCACTGCTAGGTGCTGAGCTGGCACTAATTACAACTTTGCTAATTGCTCTAAACTCCACTGCCTTGCTGCTTTCCATAGGCGGTGTTTGGCTATGGCTTTTCCTGAAGCGGGGGACTCTTCTTGGAAGCTTGATAAAATCTGCAGGGAGACACCTGCCAATCTTCATACACAACATCTTTATTTTAATTTATTGGCAGCATTTAGAAAAATTGGCTTCTGTGCAGCATCAGTTGGACTTCATTAAAATAATAAGAGAGCTAAGTTAGTAAAAACAAACCTGGCCAGTTGGCAACCTCAGACTTTTGTCAGGACTGATCTATGCTGGAAGATACAGATTTAGTCCATCTACAGTAATAAAGTCCCATGATCCCATGGTTAAAATGTCTTTTTCCCTGCTAGCTGATGCAATTCATTAATTATATGACATTTCCACAATGATTTCTCCAGAAGAAGGCCCTGGATGCCAAGGTTTACATTACATTTTCAATTACAAAGATATCCATATGGTGACTCTGCAGTATGTACAACTGCTTAACATGCATCCAAGCCCTGCTGCAATGCTAGCAGGGCTCGTGATGTGCTGATCCCTTTCTGGATATGGGGCTCTCCCTGGGTTCCCACGCTGGTGGTGTGTTGGGGGTGGCAATTAGGTGTTCCCTGCAGGAAAAGTGTGGGGAGTTGAAGCACAGATCCTGTGTCCTTTGGGGCCAGCAGACTTTTTTTAATAGCCTCTTGAGCTGTGAGGATCAGTTTAAATCAGCATTACAGCCCATCAGTGGTCTGAGAAACCAGCAGTGCTATGGGTAGGATTTTAGACTAAGACAGAAGGGCTCAGCCCAGGCATGGATTTTTCCAGACAGGCTCTGAGGAGCTAGTGAAGGCTCAGAGCCCATCGCCCACTCCCTGCTGGGAGGCCCATGTTCCTGTTGCAACAACTCTTTTGCCCCCAGCACCCCTGTAGCAGGATCAGCTGTGCAGGCACCCCAAATGAGGGGCAAAGCTGCAGGTTGAGATGCTGCAATGGACACAGAGTTGGGCAGAAGAGGGGGAAGCTGTGTTGCATGGTGCAGCATCAGCCACATTGGTGTTTCTTCACATCAGGGCTGGTCCTACCCACACAGGATCGATTGCTGCTGTAGAAGCTGCTTCATTAACCACCAGCCTTAATGGTCCAAGTTGTGATTCAAGTACTACTGGGTCTGAGGAAATGTAATGATTTGGACAGACCCCTTGGAGAAAACCTCATTCATAGCTCTCGGGTAGTTTGCAGCAGCCTGATACTCGGTCAGCACCATGTGAACAATCCTTGGTCTTTCCCAGCAGCTCCTGACTGCCCCAAACATTGTGGCAATACAACTGGGCCCTGAAAAGAAAGCCCCCATTTTCCTTCAACAGCACTGGTGTGTGGACATGTACCTAGAAGCTGATTCCTAGCACTGTCCAACAGAAGAGCTGCAGGTTCATTTTTCCCAGGACTAGTCAGAGGGACATGTCTCAGGAGCAGGACCTCCCTGGCCCTCCTGCCTTGCAGGCTGCAGCGATGCTCCCTGTAGCACCGGGCGTCAGGAGCTGATGCTGTTTGCACAGTTGCACTCCGATTAGCTCTGCAATGCCTGTAACCTTAGAGTAGTAAACCAGTGGCATATATATAGTTGAACAATTATATGTATTGTGACTAAATTTCCCCCTGAAGATCTCATTCACGATGTTAGAGTGAAAGGATCATAAAATGAATTAATAGCTGATTCACTGCATAATTTCCTAGTTCAATATACTTTAGTGTACCAGCTAAATGAGCCATACACAGCATTCAGCTCGGCCAGTTAACAGCTTTATCATTGAGATCTCAGGCTTAGAAATAAAAGCAATTCTTCTGAAGTAATTGCGTCTAATTAAAAGAAACATTTAAAAAGTGTAACCAAAAGGAATTCATTTCAAATGGAAAATTAATGCTGAAAAATAGCCCTGAGCTCTCTTGTCTTTGCTAATAGCTAAGCATTCTTGGAATAATTAAACTGTTTTGAAATGTTGATACCTTCCCCTGTTAGAAATGATAGCCATGGCCCAACACATTAGCAAATCGTCAGCATGGCCCTGGGTGGTGGTGAGTGCGGGGTTTGGGTGGGCAGGGGGGATAAGGGGCGGCTGCCTGGGGGGCGGGGGTCTCCCAGCCCAGTGCTGTTTCGCCCTGCACCAAGCAGGGTGTTTGTAACTTCTTTTGAAGAAGCAGGACAGCCCGGCCAGAGGAGCTGAACACAGCATGGCAGGGGTTTGGGAGGCTCTGCCAGATGCTGGGACTCCCCATAAAAGCAGAGGAATTAACTGAAAACAGCTCTCTACTTAAAAGCGCATGGGCTTTGTTAGGATATTTGCTCATCTCTGCAGCGCCTCAGTGAACTGAAGCATCAGGCTGCATCTCCAGCTGAAGCCTGTTCACTGCTTTTCTGTTACTTTTTTCATGAGTAAAAAGCACAGCACTTAACCTGCACCCCAAAAAGGTGGTAAATACCCAGTTTCACGTTGTTCCTGGCTGTGTTTGCGCTGTGGGTGTGCGCCGGTCTGGGTGCTCTTGACGGAGAGGATCCTCCTTCCTTCAGGCTCCTCATCTCCTCCTCCATCACTTGCTCCTCTCCCTTTACTTGTGCTCACCTTGGCCAGGTTCAAAGCTGGGTGCATAGTGAAAATCCCACTGCGGTGCTGCCCCGCTTCCCTCCAAGCAGGTGTGCCCGCAGGGGCCTCTTCCCCTCCCTCCAGCCAAGGATTTGCTTGCAGGTGCTGGAGCAAATTAAATGCATCTTGTGACACGGTGAGGATGAGCACAAATCCCACATATTGAGCAGGAGCTCTGTTTTTAATTCCCAGTGCTGAGCTAGGAGTGCTTCTCTGATTAATAGTCTGTATCTGGCTGCACCCGGAGACACAAAGGGGTGGCTGTTGGGGTGGCAAGGATGTCTGGTGCCTAAAATAGATGTTATAGTGCTTTGTTTGCATGGAGCGAATGGCTGGGTGCCACTGACACGAGGGACCTGCTAAAGCTGGTGCTACCAAAACAGAGGTTGTACGCAGTGGGTGAGGAATTGCCAACAGAGCCATAGGGCACCGGCATCTGGCAGGGTGCTCTGAAGCTGCTGCTGGGTGATTTCATTAGGAAATGCAGATTCCCTGGATTTTAATCTTTCTCCAGGATTTTTTTTTTCCTTGAAAAGTGACTGTGAAGGCAGAAAAAAGTTTTGAAAATATCAGCATTTGGTTTCAGCATCTTTGTGTTAAAGCATTTGATTCTTGCATTGAAGCGACTTCCCACAGGGAAGCAGACCCTGACAAAGTTGATTCCTTTTAAGTGTTAAAAAGACCAAACCCAAATACTTCTGACCCGAGTGACTTTTTCTGTTTTTGCTGAATGACCAGGACACAAGTGCTTTTGAGAATTCAACTTTCTACTAGTTGAGGGACACAATCTATTCTCTTAAAATCCTTGTGGGATGGGAATGTAGTTTCTCATGCTGCTGCAAGTGGGAAGCTCGGGGAATCTTTGGGGGCTGTTGGTTATTATTGCCAGTACCTACTGAATTTGCTTTTATTCTGTTATTTGGTAACTAGGACAGAACTGAGTATATTACGTCCAAGACTTTCTGTAAAGTGTTCCCAGCAAATTCTGTGAATGCACAGTAATGTGGTATGTAAATACACATTTATAGCATTGACCCTATGAAATAACCTGGCCGGCTTCTCTCCCTTTCCACTACCTTGTGCTGGTTCACACATTTCCTTGATGTTCCTCTTCAAATTGTAGTAAATCAAAGTTTTTTCCCTTTTATTTTGGAGGCAGAGTGGAAGGGCAGCATCTTAAGACAGGGTTCTGCCTCCTGTATTTGTAGTGTGGTTTTCTTTTATGAATCGTACTGAGAACATCACCGCTTCTGAGGGAATGGGTAAAACCGGTCCCTGGCCTCGGCAGCAGGTCGGTGAAGAACCTGCTCAAAATTCTGCCTCTATTTGCTGGATGATCCAGAACTTTCTTTTTTTTTTTAATTCCTGAGTGTTTCTAATTGAGCTAACATTATTAGAAGGTTTAAAAAAAAAAAACCAACCTTTCCCAAATTCCCTTTGCGTTTCAGTAGCTCTTTAATATGCAAGGCAGCAAGAGATGAACTGGGTCTAATTACGAGTCCCTGGAGTAGCCAGTCAGAAAATGAATTGATGCCTTTTTCCTTATGAACAATGCATGTACCACAAATTAGAGGCACCATCACCAGAGATTTAATTACAAAATATCATTACTTTCACACATCATTTCAGATTTGGCCTGATCAAATCAAAGTTGGGGGAGAGAGAGAAGGGGGGAGGCGGGTGAAGGGAAAAACTGCACCACTAGCAGGGTCATTCGTTCAGGGGTACTTGAATGCAGGAGGGAATTGGTGTTATTGAAGCTTCCCAAAAGGCAATTCTGCAGAGAAGCGGCAGCCAGGAGGAAATTCATTTCCTTTTCCAAGGGAGGCTCTGGGCAGTTCAGCTGCCTGGGGGGAAAACCCAGCCTGAACGCGGTGGCCGGGGCTGGGTGGGCTTTGGGAGGTGCTACCTAAAGACCGTGGGCATGTCTAGCTCCATGGCAAGGCTGACCCTGCTTGGGGAGTGAGGGATTGTTTTGGTCAGGTAGGAAAAATGTGACGAAAAGAGCATTTAGTCTTCTATCACTTGGCTTTAGCTGGGCTTCCTCTGCCTCTGGCAACAAAAGCTGTGTATGGAAAAATAAGGGACTAATCTGAAGATGTATCTTAAGTGTACTTCAGGCACATACAGTGTACATTATCCTGTGCCATTCCTGACAAACCTCCCCAGAAACAGAGACGCCGAAGCTAGCTATTCATGCCAAAGTGCATGATGAATTTGTCAAGAGGAACAACTGCCAAGGGAGGCCTGGAAACTCATTTGCTGCAGAGTTCAGCGTACTATTGCAGTTTAAAGGTCATGGTGGTTACCAGAAAAAGGGTCTGGCTTGCACTGAGAGGAGGGTTTGCCTTCTTTTGCTTCCCTGATCCCTATTCATCCCCAAAGCACACGAGTGAGCAGCTCACAATCTTATTTCTGATAAGGTGGGTCGATCCCCGTGATTTGGGCATCTTTATAGTTTGTGGTACTTTTTAAGTAGAGCAATTTGGAGCAAGTGCAGTCAAAAGTGGTCAGTGGTCCCTGTTCTGTCAGTAAACCTTAAAAGCCTCCTTCAAGCTCAGCATCCCAAGTAAGATGTCCTCCCTTTTGGTCCATGCCCACTGAAAAGGAGCAGTGCAGTTTGCAGCTTGGAGTGTGGCTCTTGGCTGCAGGAAGGTTTCTGGGCTTCATGGCACCCTGCCAAAATGGAAAATCAGGTGAATATTCAGAAGTTGAATGGTTCCAGTGCTGTGTACTCACCGTAGCAGGAGTGGAAATGCCAGAAATATCCCAGTAATATAAGAAGTAACAGCCCTGTAGTGTCTACTGTGTCCCTGAGTGCTGATGGTCATAGAAGACCAATGTTACAGCATCAGGAATCCTCTTTTTTTCCATCATGAGAAAAATGTGAGGCTATTTTCCTTGCAGAGTGATACCTGTCTGGTGCTGATTTAAAGGGCTGGGTGCTGGGTCGGGTCATTCATGCTGAGCTGATGCCATAAAGCCTGTCGGCAGCAAATGTGGGTGCTTGGGATGGGAGGGCAGAATGTCTGCTCAGCCCTGGGATGATTTACAGCCCCTGCATCCAGCTTAGGCCATGGGCTGCGATTATTTCTCAGCTGGACGCACAAGCCAATCGTTTCAAGAAGCTAAAACACTCTTCCAAATTTATGAGGAAAATGACGGCTTGTTGAATACATGATGTAGCGAGAAGTAGTTTTACATTAACTTAAGAGGCATTTATGGGGCAATATTCATCTTCTCTGTATTATGGCAAGTATAATATGAGAGGACGCTATGTCATGGCGATATGAGACCTGACAGATACGATGTACACAGGGCAGACCATGATGAAACAGAAAAAGGCAGGAAGAGCCAGAGCCGTAGGCTGAATGTGGATGGGGCAGGAGAACAGGCTTTTGTGAGAACGGGAGATGCCACCCATGTCCTCCACCTGTGGAAGCTAAAGTTGCTCCACCACTTCCATGAAGCCACATGGATACCTGCCAGCTGAGGACATCATCCAGTGATTACAGCCCTGAAGGTCCTCTCATGACTCAAGGTCAAGCCACACTCACCCTTTGTAAGAGCTACTCGGCTTTGCTTTGGGGTTCAGTGGCCAAGTGATCTAGGGCATGTAATGCCCCTGCTAATTCTAGCGGATTGTTGTACAGGTGGCAACAAGTGCTTGGACCGCTGTGAATGCATGGGCAGGCTACAAAGAAAAATTATTACTTCTAATAATATTCTACCTAATGGTTGGACTTTGCCATGTGAGCACATAGGCTGGAAAAGGTGGTGTGGTCTTACAGAGGAAGTAACAGGCTCCCTTGGGCACATGGCAGGAGGCACGTACATCACTCTTCGCTAAATATACCTGGGTGCTCGCAGAGCTTGCTCCAGCTGGCAGACCAAGCAGCTTCCCTTCTCCTGTCTGTCGCACATCTGACTCCTCTGAACATGCAGCGCAGGCCAAGCTCTCGGGCTGCTCCAAGTAAGCCTCCCTGTTTTAGCCTGGAAAAACTGTAGCTGAAAGTAATTCCTAAGCATTTTTTTTCCCCTGCATGTAGCTACAGGCAAAATTTTGCACTAGAAACTGTTTAACTTGGTAACAGGGATCAAACAGCCATCTAACTGGAGCTGTGAATTCCAATAGCACCCTTGGTGCAAGCCCTGACCCTGTGGTGTCCTATGCCAAGCACCCAGGGAGGGCCTTCAGGCGGCCTCCTGGTGTCCCCTTTACTACAGATAAGCACAGGAGGTTGGTCACTGGTGTGTCCAAATACTGCAGTAAGCGATGCAGGGAGAGGCGCTTGTCCCTGATGCCAGGGATGTGTGGCTGCATGTGCCTGCTCCTGCCCACCCAGCAGTGTTTGGGTCAGGGCTGGGCTCATGGTACCTTGCAGAGCTGGATCCAGGGGGCGCAGAGCAGGGCATGCAGCTGATGGTCTTACCTGTAGTCCAACCATCACGTAAAACCACAGCTACAGTGGGGTCTTGATCTCCATAGATATTCTTCCCTGGACATTGTGTGTAGGGAAGGAGGTTAAATTCTGGGGTTTTTTCCTTTGCTATCATGAAAACACCAAGCAGAGCTTTGAGCCCTGCCTTAAGGAAATAATGATTGACTTTTGGTGATTAGCCACTACTCCAGAGACCAAAGAGCCAAGGGTCTCTCTACATCTCTGATGCAGCTCCTTCCTCAAAGAGAACTTCAGCCCTTCCCCTCCCCTGTGTCAGACCATCTGTGCCTTGGGAAGAAGGAAGGTTGCTCCCTTTATAGCCATTTTCTCACCTGATTAGATAAAACAGAACAAAACTTCTAGACTTTGTGAGTCAACCTGGGGTGAATACCTGGATGGATGGCAGGACCCACCTTAATCTGATAACACCACCGCTCCCCAGCCTCTGTCTTTTTGAAGATTGTAGCCAACCTTTATTAGTGAAGCTTGTAGCTCTGTCAGAGTGATGTTGTTAGCAAAAATAACACCAGAAGGTTGCACGGTGGTTGTGTTGTCCTTTCCTGATATCAGGCAGGACCAGAGCACCGATAACCAAGAGCAATGCAGCGTTAGTCGGAGAAGGCTGAAAGGTTTGCAGGAGCCATAGCAGCCAGCCACAGGGAGGTGGGCTGAGGCTGGAGAAGATGCCTAGAGAGGTGTCTGGGTGTGGAGGGAAGGTCGCAGGAGCCATGCTGAAAGAGGCAGGAGAGCAGGATGACGTATAATACCCATTACATCGGAGAGAAATTAGAAGGATTGATTGATATCAATTATCAGGTACAATTTGTTGCTGTACAATTGACACGTTAATCACCTCCCTGCTGCATTTCAGCATGGCAAGATTTTTGACCAATTTGAAAGGTTTACAGCAACAATATGATGCTGATTTATCTCTCCTTAATAAAAAAGTGATCAACTGAAACCTGCATCCATCATTCTGTTTATCACTCATGGTGATTTATTAACTAATTATACTTACAGTGGGTCTTTTTCTGTAAGTATGGATAACAGAGTGATGCAGTGTCAGTGCAAGTCATAAATAATGCCACAGTACAGTATGTTTAATACTTATTCCTAGGACCAGCCCATAACAAGATGCCTTGATTAAGGTATGCAGACAGCTTCGTTTGTCAGGAATGGTCCTGAAATTGCACATTGAGGAAACAAGGCCATTTCTCATCTTTCCGGCCCTGGACATTGCACAAATGTCTCGGCCATGTAATTCGGATCAGGTGAAATGCTCCCAGCTTGGCCATTTTTCATAGGTATTTGCAAACCCTCACCAGACCTCATTGCACCCTGAGAGGGAATGGCAGCGTGGTGTTCCAGAGTCAAGGTCTACAGAGCAAGAAGAAGCCGCAAATGTAAGAAAAAGGGAATTCACTGAGGATCTTTAAGACAGCGGTGGGGAGCTGACAAAAATCAGAACTTTTCTTGCCATCATAAAAGGAGAAAAGGATTTTTGTTTTTAAGTGACATGTTATCAAGTCCCTAAATCAGCTTCATCCATCAGAAATACCTTTCACAACACTTGTAGGTTACAGTAATTGGCTAATGAAGGCTCCTAGGATTTCTGTCTGACAGAGACGTGGTCAGTTCCCCTGCCTCACGCAGGAGGACAATGATGTGACTCTATTAAACAATTATACCTGGTAATCGTGTAATCTCAAGGAGAAAGCCGCTTCTCAAATGACACATCGGACAGCTCTGTGCTGCCTTTCCAGACTGTGCAGCTGAGGGGGGCTGGACCACCCCCTCTCCCCCCAGAGAAGAGATGTTACCAAGTGTATCACTGAGGAGATGGCCTTGCCAGAGCAGCTCTGCAGTGACTGGGCTGTATGTGTATTTTGGGGTCTTTCCCTAAGAAATCCTGCAAAGCCCACTTGCATTTTCACGTTTGCATTACAGGGCATTACAAGACACTAAGCACCCAGGGCTGCTCAGCTTTAGTGTCACTTTTTTCTTCCTAAAATCAATCAGTTGGGAAGTCCTCTTTGCAGATCCCAACCTAAACTCCTTGTGGTTCTGCTTGGAAAGCAACTTAAAAAAGGGCAGCAGGTGCCTGTGCGTCTCCAACGCCCTCCAAAGCAGCGTGGCTGAGCCTGGTGCTTCCTGTGCTGATTGTCGTGGTGCAGCAGGACTGCTGGGTTTCCCCTCTTTCTCTTGCCCATCATTATTCTCCTGCTGGGGTGCTGGGACATCAAATCTGGTCTGATGGACTGCAGCTCTCCCCAACCTCAATTCATCTTGTCCATTGAGAGAGGCAAGCCAAATTTTTTTCCTTTAATGTCTGTGAGGTGGGGGTCGGGCTCTGCTCCCAGATAACGGGCAATGGGACGAGGGGAAACAGCCTCAAGCTGTGCCAGGGGAGGTTTGTTTGGACATCAGGAAAAATTTTTTCACCGAAAGGATTGTCAAGCATTGGAACGGGCTGCCCAGGGCAGGGGTTGAGTCCCCATCCCTGGAGGTATTTGAAAGCCGGGCAGACGAGGTGCTTAGGGACAGGGTTTAGTGGTGGGATGGCAGGGTTAGGGGAACGGTTGGACTTGATGAGCTTAAAGGTCTTTTCCAACTGAAACCATTCTATGATTCTAAGTGCCAGTTGCTTGCTGCAGCAGGCGGCCTGAGGGCACCAGCGGGGGCAATCGGGTGATGCTGGGGTGGCTCTGACTGCAGGGGGTCCCCTGCCCTGCTGGCTCTCGCTGTGCAGTTGGCCAAATATACTCATAATCCAGTTTCCAGCCTGTTGAGCTTAGACCAGAAACATCCTCTTAACTTTTTCACCTTGATGTCTACCCACAAATGCATTTATAGAGGCCATTGTTTCTCCTGATCTTTTACTAAAAATATGATCTGTCTTAGTAAGAACAATTTTCCATTGTCTCAAAGGTTGGGGTTTTTTTTCTTCTTTAGCCGTCCCTGGGTCTGGACTCTCCTGTCTCAGTTTTACATAGGTATAGATCATATGAGATTCTTTCTTTTTGGTATTGATTGATGTCTGTAATTAAGATTCTCATGAAAATGCAGCATGAAATGGCTGTTTTCCCATCACCCTGGTACCCCGCTCCCAGCCCTGCCATTGACTTACCCTGCCAACTTGCCCAAGTCTCTCATGGCTCTACTGCTATGAAAATACTAGGTGTAGCACGAACATTCTTTGGGACAAAGCCTCTTACTCTGTTTTTGGACCATGTCTGTGCGATCTCAAACTAAGCCTCTCTTTTCCCACCCCAATAGTGTCGATCTGCTTTGGGATTACAGCTCACTCGCCCGGTGAAATGCAGCCGCTTCTGGCACAGCACAGCAGCGACCGAGCAATGTGTGGCAATGCCATGCTGTGCTACAGGAGGCCAAACAATAACACAATAACACCGTCCTGGCTTACGAGTGCGGAGGGAGGCGAGGGGATGTAGATGTGATTAGCACATTAACAACAGGATCCATAACCAAGAGGGAACACTCAAACCAGCAGCAAATAATTGTTAAATTATTACAAAATTAATAGCTATTTAAAAGCAAGTCAGGAATGATGCGAGGGGAAAAAATCCCTGTTTGAAAAAGCTTTTGCAGGGCTGATCAGCACAGGCGCTCCTGTGCGAGTAGGAGTGCAGCTTCAGAGGCACCACAAAAATTACCCAGCTCCTCCTGGGGGAACAAACAGTGACAGATCCATAATTTATAGGGGGCAGTTGGCACTCAATAATTAGGGCTTAATTTACACGGAGCAGGTTTTAGTGGTGGGAGGAGAGAGGCAGCAGTTTTGTTCTCCTTTTCCTTCCCCAGGCGTCTGTCCCAGAGCTCCGAGGGAAGAAGGTGCTCCTGCAGGGAGACCCGGCCCGACCCAGTGCGGCAGGGCTGGGTACCTCCCAACCCGTCCCATCTCTCCCTCGCTCAAGGTTCATAGTACCTATTCTGCAGGTTTTTCAAATGGAGAGGTCAGATTTTTCTGCTTTGATCCTTGGCACAGCTCTTTGCCTTTTGGTGATTAATCCACATCATCTCTCCTACACCAGAGGCTCTGAGGCCCCCCACGAGCCTGTACTGCAACTCATCTTGTGCATCGTAACAGCCCGTCCCGGTGGCCTGAGCACATCTGTGCCCGGCAAGGGGCTTGGTACCTCGTACCCATCACCATCCTCATGGCCTGGGGCAGTGGGTAAAATAATGCATCGCTTGTTCTGCCTTTCAGCCAGGGATCTGCCTTGCAACCAGGCTGCACCTCTCCTGCCTGCTGGGCTGCCCTTGACCCCTGTCCTGCCTGGGCTTGCAGGGCTTAGCATGTATGAGCCACCTTTGCTTTTCCTATTTGCCCTCAGGGCCACCTTTCACAGACAGGACATGGCTGTGCTCTGGGTGCAGAGCCAAGCTAAGCCCATTTCCCCCAAGGGAACCTAGCGGGGGTGACACCCAGCTTGTCAGCCTCTGCAGGAGCCAAGCAGCAAAAGTCTTACTGTAACACAACAGGAGTTAAAAAAAAGAAATCCTGAGAGTTTCAGGGTAAGTGCCTCCCTGATGTGTATGAGGAGGGCGAGCACCTCCCAGGAAATCCGTGCCCAAGCTGCTGAGGGGATGGAGAACAGGAGGCTGCTATTTGTGCTGCACCTTATTTGCAACAACTTATGCTTAGACTTAAAGCTAAAGTCTGTCTTTAGAGCTGATGTGTAAATCGGACTAATAGGACCTGCAGATCTCAAATTGAGGGAGGGGGATCCTCAGGGCCTTAGCCAAAATGTAGCTCTGGTAATTACCTCTTCCCTCCTAAATTAGCTTTGTCCTGATGGCACTGGATGAAAGCTTTGCTGCCTGCCCCGTCCCATGGAGTAGCGGTGCTGCAATGTGTCGCTGGCTTTGCCCTGCGGACACAGCCGTGAGGGTGAGAGGTGCCCCAGGCTGAGCACCCTGAGCTGGTCTGGCCAGTGGCACACAGCAGGGTGACACCCCGCAGTGGGAGGACGGGCAGGATCGTTCCCTGTCAAAGGCCACCTTGACCCCACTGGTGGGGGGAGTTAAACTTGATTTCCTCGTAGGGAAGAAGCTTGCAAGGGAGGCAGGAAAAAAATTACTTGGCTTCATCTTTCTCCCATTTTAGAAAAATTAATTTTTGAGAAACCTCCACAGTTTCACTGTTTCTGGTCCCTAAATCACGCAGGCTGACAGCCTGTCCAGGGCTATTTATTGGCTCCCTCGCAGGGAGCTGAGCCTTGATCTGAAGACCACGAGTGCCATCTTCTGGGAGCCTGCAGCCTCCGGTGGTTATGCCATAAATCTCGAGTCCAGAGGAAAAAGTTCCACTACCCTAAAGCCTCACCCTCACTGTGGACCAAAGCATCACTGGTCATGGGGGCAGCATGATGCTCCTCGCATTCCCGGCAGGAATATGAAATGACACAGCCTCCCTGCTCCTGCATGGATGCACAGGGAGGTCTGGGATGTTACGTGGCCTCTGAAATACCAGAGAGGCTCAGGAGGTGCAGTTATGCCCCAGGCTTGCTCTCATCTTGAAGCTATTTTCTAACATTGAGAAACCAACAGGAGCCTCCCTTCTCTTTTCTCTGTTCGGTTTCTATTAAGGAAAGGTGATTTTTCATTTTTGCACAAAGATTGAACTCCAGAATCGTGCACTTGTAAGATACGCCTGGAGCATCACAAACTCCTTGCCAAATCCCAGTGGAGGGCAACACTGGAATTAAACTGTTTGCTTAAAACAAAGGAATTGCCTGAGCTGGAGTGTGGGGCTGTGAGGCTGCAGACGGGGTGACCGAGGAGTCCCAGGGAAGGAGATGGAAGCAATAACATGGGGACAGTGCCCCTCTTGCAGAGGTTGCAAAGGCTTTAGTTTCTTTTTCTGTAAAACTCATCCAAGGGGGTTTTGTTGAGGTTTGATTGATGGCAACGGAATGGAAGGGAGTGGGTCTGCCTGTGTCTGCCCTGCCGGAGCCTGCAGTGGCACCAAGGGTGCTGCCAGGCCGGCGCAGAGTAACCCTGCATGTGAGAAGCCAAAGAACTGGCCTCTTCAGCGCATGTGAGCTTGTTTGAATACTGCACGGTGATTCCCCTGGTTAAAGGTGGAACAAATGCTTCCCTGGAGCTTGGCACTACTAAGTCTGACATGGGAAGAGTGGATGTGTGTGGGCAGGGGGATGTCAAAAAATACTGTTCTTCGCTATTGCAGCCCCTATAGCGGTGCGTAGTTCAGTTTGCAAAACAGCATCCAGGCTGTGCACCAGCATGTGGCCCAGTCAGCAGCATGCAGCGTGCAGTGCGTGCAGCAGCGTGCAGTGCGTGCAACAACGTGCAGTGCGTGCAGCAGCGTGCAGTGCATACAGTGCATAGCGGGTGCAGCATGGCACAGCAGGTGCAGCGTGGCACAGCGGGTACAGCGTGGCACGGCAGTGCAGTTTGTACGGCGCTGTGCGGTCCCTAGGGCAGGGCGCAGTATGTACAGCAGCCTGCAGCCCAGCGTGTCCAGCAGCGCGCAGCCTGTGTGGCACTGTGCGGTGCGTACAGAGTGCACACCCGCATGGTCTGTGCCACAAGATGGTGCTCGGAGCTCTTGCTCCTGCTTTCCCCGCAGGCCAGCTCTCTACCTCCTCAGGGATGTCTCCCGTATCCCTCCCAGGCCAGCAGAGATGGTCACAGTGTGTAGGACATGGCATTCCCTCGGCTGCACTCATCCTTACGCCAGCTCTGTGTCCTGATTATATCACACTCCCACGAACCCGCCATGGCAAGC
>BOSO01007814.1:3891-46365 GCA_018403395.1 Gorsachius goisagi
TTTAGCAGGAGGCTTGACTGGAGACATCCAGAAGACCCTGTGACTCTGCAATACTTCGAAGGGTCGTGGTCAAGTCCTTTGCGTACTTGTAACACATTCAGTTTCTCTAAAACGGGCAGTTGAACCAAAAAATTCTTCCCATCATTTCCTAGTTAGGTTAACGTGTGACTTCAGGTGTTCCAGTCTGGTAAATTCCCAGTAGGCTTGAACCTGTACCTTTAGCACAAACCTCCTTGCTTGATTTTGTTGGAGTAGCCATAGGATCTTACCTTCTGTGGGATGATTTTATGAGTCACTGGTAGGGCTGTGATCTGATTAAAACATTAGAAACCAATTCTGCAAGAGTGGATAGAGCTTTTAGGCCTTTGGGTCTAGAGCAGTGCTGACTATAGGGCCTCAGGGTCATCTTCCTCTTATTTGCACTTCCATAGCGTCCTCCCCAATGAACTGGCCATATGGTGCTACTGCTGAACATAGAAGTGAGGTAGCTGGGAAGATAACTGTTGCCCTGTTTCAGCAGTTTTGGTTCCCCGATTTGAGTCAGGCTGGAAAATAAGTAGCACTTATGATACAAGAGCATGGTCATGCAGTGAGGAGGATGCTGAGGGTGGAGAACTATTTAAGCTCTCATAAGGAGAACTATCTAGAATGTATAACCAGAGCTGCAGGGTATGGTTCTGTGATATGTGTGAGTCAAAGTGCCAACTCACCAGAATCATAGAATCATAGAATGTTTTGGGTTGGAAGGGACCCCTAGAGGTCATCCAGTCCAACCCCCCTGCAGTGAGCAGGGATACCGCTAACTAGATAAGGTTGCTCAGAGCCCCATCCAACCTGGTCTTGAATGTTTCCAGGGATGGGGCCTCCACTACCTCTCTGGGCAACCCATTCCAGTGTCTCATCACCCTCATAATGAAGAATTTCTTCGTTATATCTAATCTAAACCTATCCTCTTTCAGTTTAAAGCCATTAGCCCTTGTCCTGTCACTACATGTTGCTGTAAAAAGCCTCTCTCCAGCTTTCTTGTAGGTCCCCTTCAGGTACTGGAAGGCTGCTATAAAGTCTCCCCGCAGCCTTCTCTTCTCCAGGCTGAACAAGTCCAACTCTCTCAGCCTGTCCTCGTAGGAGAGGTGCTCCAGCCCTCCGATCATCTTTGTGGCCATACTCTGGACTCGCTCCAACAGGTCCATGCATTTCTTATGTTGATGGCCCCAGAGCTGGATGCAGTGCTCCAGGTGAGGTCTCAACAGAGCAGAGTAGAGGAGCAGAATCACCTCCCTCGCCCTGCTGGCCATGCTGCAGCCCAGGATATGGTTGGCCTTCTGAGCTGCAGGTGCATATTGCCGGCACATGCTGAGCTTCTCATCAACCAACACCCCCAAGTCCTTCTCAGGGCTGCTCTCAATCTGTTCTCCACCCAGCCTGTATTTGTCCCACTCCCTTTCTAGGCACCTGCATGTAGTTCTCTCTTCCCTCATTGCTCTTTCACTGTCACTCATCTGATTGCACTGTAAACTCACGCAGCTTGCTAACACAGGAAAAGAAACACATCTTGTTTTTTCTGAGTTAATTTACAGAGGTGGTCAGCTGAATTGACTCCACATATAGTCAGATAGGAATGAGAACTGTCTTGAGGTAAATGGCAAGAAGAGGGGAGGACATTGGATGAGTGCATAGGATTTCCTCTTTTTGGCAGCAGTGACCCGTTAAATTAGCACATGTCCTATTGTGAAACCTTATTCTAAGCCACTTCACATAGTTTTATGCTTTAACCTTTGTTTAAGTAAGGAAGTTCAGAAGGGAAAAAAGCCTGTGTTAAAGAATCAATAGGATCCTCCTGCCCATTCATTAAATGTAATCTAAGAGTTGTTTGTTACCGCTCCTTTTATACTGGTTATTCCAAAAGCAGGTGTTGCTCTGAGTTTTGATGCATAAAAGAGGTAAATAAACATGATGGTGATGTGTCCTTGCCTGGCATCAAGCTATAGCTTGTGCTATATGTTAAAAGGTTGTGCCTAGATCACAAGGGGACATCCTGGTCCAAGGGACAAATTGTCTGGGTCCTGCTGTCACAAAGCTAAGCTGAATCTTTTCATACTGTTCAGTATTTGAGGGACACAGGGAATAAGTGTCCAAACTGTGCTTCACTTTTCATGGAAGCTTTCATGAAATCTTTGCTTTCAGGGAAGACAGTGTCTTCTCTGTTCAGTGCAATTCCACAGCATTTTTTGTTTCCATAATCCTCCATGTCTTGCCAGGCTACTTACACCTCTCTTGGCTTTGTTTTATTCTGTCTTTTTCTTAATCTAGATGTGTACATAGATGGTGTTTATGTGCCTGTCCCGCTTCCTTCCAGTTAACTGACTGAGGAGCTCAGGAATGGTCCAGAATGTGTGTGAAGTGCAGGAGGAAGCTTGCCTCTAGGAAGATTGCACTGAAGAAGAAAGTGATGGATCCACCTGCTTCACCCCCTTCCTGAGGTATGAGAATATCATCAGGTGAGATTAGCAGAGAAGTGATATTTATTAGCTGCTATTGCTATGGATGGAAATTGCAATACTACGTTTGGCAGGACATTTAAATATTTGAGCCTCTTGCAGCCTTGGTATGTCTTCTCTGTTTGTAGGTGAGATGTATGTGCAAAACTCTGAGCATAAAAATACAGGTGAAAGATACAGCTATAGTAGTCAGCGCCTCATCCTTCCTATGTGTGGAGAACGGCAAGTCTGGGATCAGGCAATGACTGTTAGAGTGGAAGATGGTAGAACAAACTACTTAGGTGAAACAGTGGTAGGACTTGTTTTGGTGCAGTTGCTGAACTTGGCTCACCGTTTCCCTAATAGAGGTATATCTTGATATAATACGTATTTAGCTGAGGAGCAATTTTAAATATAGGAGATCCAACTCTTTCCGCCCATACTTATGTTCGAGTCATATGAACTTGCAGATGTACAAACACCTGATTTAGCTGAAATCCTGGGGGAGGCTGAAGTGAAGAAACTGGTTTCAGTAGGTTTACTGTAGAGCTGATGGAGAGAAGGAAAGGACAGCACACAGCTGGAATTAGGTACCCAAGTTTGCTGCCTAAGCCTGGGCAATTTGAATACTACCCACCACGTCACTATTTTTCTGTAAACTAGTGTGTTTGCAGCACTGAAGCACTTCTGTGCTGTTACCCAACAAAAGGTTTTGCTCCTTAACATGGCAGGCACTGGATGATTTTTGTTGTTCTTTGAGTTGCAGGCATCTGAAAGCAAGGAGACTAGCTCAAAAAACTTATCACACTCTGGTAAAACAAGGAAAAACCCAACAGAAGCAAAAAAATTAACTAAGTGCAGCAATCTAGGTAAAGAGATCATAATTAATTATTATCTGAGCTTCTTTTACTCGAGTAACTAATTTGGATCATTTTTGCAGATCTTTAGGGTGAGGCTTTGCATGCTTACTCCTTTGTGCAGAGTAGCTCTGTAACTGACGCATAGGCTTGAAGTCTGTATCATCATAATCTGTTCCTGTCTGCATTCCTTGTTCTATGAGCTTGGGCAAAAAGCTTGTGAGACTTGCTTCGTGCTCCTGACCTACTCCTGTGCTTGCTTTGAGTGCCATGGAGGGCTGATGCTAAGGACTGGTGTGTTTGTGTGTGTGCATTGTATATCTGAAATGAATCCTGACCTGTGCATACACAGCTCTGCAAGCATTAGGACAGGTGGCGGTGATATCAGATGAAGGAATATGGCCACCATTCTTAAATTAAAACTCGGATGTTGTGTTAAACACCCCTTGTCTAAGATACTACAGAAATCTTCGAGTTTGTCCTTCAAGTAATGCCGAAGAAAATGGGAAGCAGTAGGTGGTGTATTGTATCGTTTTGATTTCAATAAATGTTTTCTGTTACTGTATGAAAATGTTGGGAAGGCAGGCTTTCCCACCCAAGCCTGACAAATGTTCAAAATTGTCTCTTTCCCTGGGACAAGAGGAAGTATTTTGAAACAGGAGGACAAAGAAAGCAGTGGATGAGTGGGGATTAAGGAAGGATCCCATTTGACAGACAAAAAAATAATAGTGTCTCTGAGAAGGAGGCAAAGTAGTGAGGGCAGAAACACACAGCCAGACACTGCGAGCAGAAGAGAGAGAATTGCATATAACCAAAAAAACCCCAAACCCTAGGTCCAGGTTCTTATCTTAGAAGCTTTCAGAGAAGCTACAGGAAATTAAATGAACATTCAGAATTGTGGGTGTCTAAGGGTTAGCCAAGAATTTGACCTCACGTTGGAGAAATAACAGCAAAACCTGGCCTTGTGGTTGCAGACTAAGCAGATCAAATAGGTGAAGGGTGCAAGCAAAATTAACAGTCACTCGGTGGCAACTTTGGGGGAACTTGGCAATTTTGGGGAAGGGTGAACTAAGTGAATCACAAGTGCAGAAGACTTTGAGTTGCTGCGAGTCCTTTCCTAGGCTTGTTGAATAGCTATTTGCAGAGCCTGCAGACTGCATGGCTGCTCTCTGCTGTTCCTCCTCTGGGCAAAAGAAGGAAGAAGAAACTATCCTGTTGCCTCAAATTTGGGCAATTTCTTCTGTGTGGCACAGGATCTCAAGGAACTGAAGGGTGAAATAAGAGGGGAACTCTTCTGTCCTCCACTTTTTATCTCTTACTTGCAAAAGTGATAATTGTGTTTATTCTAGTGTTCTACATCCATCCTGTTACAACTGAAACTCTTTCTCTGTCTTTTTTTTTTCTTTCCCCAGTTCCAGGTTCACTAGAAGTAGATGGTAATACTCTGCCTCCCTCAAATTTCACTCCTTTGCACAGTACTGAGGATAGATCCTCATTATCCACTTGCCTCCCTAGAAAGAGAATGTCCAACGGGAGAGTCAGAATAAAAAGTCACACAAAGTAGTAGTTTTTGGTAATACCACATGTAAAGAAGGCCTTTGACTCATCCACTAGCTCCCAAGAGCCTTTACACTCAGTAAAAATCAACAGAAGAGATTATTCGCCTGCATAGAAGAAGTCATTGTCTTCTGGTGATCGGGGTCTGTCAGAACCACAGGGTGGAGAAAGCACAAAGGAAAACCAGCAAGAAGGAGACAGCCAGATGAAGAAGGTCTTGGAAGCATTGGGCAGTGTAGTGGAGCAACAGAGACATGCAGGAGAGCCTGACTAAGATGTACAGTTGTTTAGAGAGCAAGAAGGTAGCAAAAATTCTCCTTGGTCTGCCAGAAGGGAGCATGAACATGCCATGACATGATTCTATACCTAGCACAAAAGACATACCTAGCGTTTGTGCCTGTGCCACCAGAAAGTTATCCTGAAGTGAGGCAGAAGAGCAAGTACTTGGAGAAGTGAGAGGCCATCCACTGTTTTAATTTTGTCTGGTTGTAGCAAAAGATTTGTGCTGAGTTCTGAAATTCTTTTTCTGAACTCACCCATTAAAGGACAGATCGCTGTTTGCTAGAGTGTTTTAAAACTAGGACTAGTTGCATGTTTTCTTGAATGATGGAAGTACATATGGAGAGCTCCTTTTGTGTTCTTAGTTTTTTGTTTGGGCTTGCATTTTGATTGGAGAAATTAAAACAAAAAGTCTCTGCATGTAATATGTGTATATTTTGACACGGCAACACCAAGAAAATGCAGACTGAATGAAAGTTTTGGACATACTGACCAAATAATTATTTCTCAGTGTATGTCTTGACTGTAGTGGTTTAAGATAGCTTAGAAATGGGTAGTGATTTGGGGGAATGTGAAGCCATCTCCACAGCTCTTGCCCTTCATGCATAAGTAGTTGAGTACAGTCCCAGTGGCTTGACACTGTTGGGTGTCTGCTCTTTGGAGAAGTTTCTGACTTAGCTTAGCAGAACAGCTGTAACATGCACTACTCTGTTTCTTCAGTGTAGGAGGACTCGACCTTGTAGGCTTTCCATGGCTTTCAGGGTTCTCCACAGTTAGCTCACTGTCAGCACTGGCGAGTGCACTGTGCATTGCCCTGGAGAGCCAGCTCTGTGGGTACAGTAGAGATTTCCTGAGCACAAGGTGATACCACCTGAAAAAATGCTGACTCCAGTGTAAAGGAGCATGTTGACTCCAGAATGTAACAGCGGTCAGCATACCCTGCTGTAGCTACCAACCAATTTGATTTTTCACTTGCAGCTCCAGATAAGGCCGCCCACCTTTTTTCCCCATTGAACCCATTCAAGACAGTGGCATGTAGCAATGCACCCATCATTTCTGTTCTGGTGTGACTTTCAGATGTCGCTTCAGCTGCAGCTTTGCAAAGCATGGCATCAGCAAGTGTGATGCTACTGTTTTGAACGGCCCAAGTGTTTGCTGGGTGGGTGATTTCAGTGGGGCTGGTCCAGTGATCAAGGTACTTCAGAGTTCATTGTTTGGAGGAACCTGGAACACTTTTATACTTGTAATTTGTTTTCAGTACTAGCAAATCAGTGTCAGATTTTGGCAAGAGGACTGCTGTGTCATTTGATGGCATCTTATATTAATGGGGTAGTTATGCCTTTATTCAGTTTTCATTCATCTAGGGTTGGGAAACACTCTGTTCCTTTTTGCATTGGCAATATTTTGTTTCTTTCAAACATTTAAAAATGTGTTTCAATACTTACAGGTTGTTTCCATAGATCACTTATGTACTGTGTAATAAACCAGTTGTTCAAAACACAATTGAGTTTCTTTCTCACTTGTTGAATGGCTGCCAGGGAATGAGTAAGGCTGTGTGTTATTCCAGGTCCCTGCACGGGGACCTTTAGGGAAATGTACAGGATGTGGTGTGTCCATCTGTCTTTTGTGATACAACTGAGAAAAGAACAGACACTGTATCATGGTGTGTGAGAATGTGGACCTGTGCTCTCTGCATGGGATAATCTATTTAATAAAGTGTACCGTAATTGTGCTAGACAATGAATAGAGCTCTTAATGGTGAAGAATTAATTTGTGTGGGATGGTGTGTTTGCACATGTCTGTTTTGTTCAAGATATATATCCTACTATTTTCTGGAAAAAAAATATAGAAGCACGCAGAGCCTCAAAATGTATTAATATAAAGCCAGGAAATGCTAACAATTTCTGAAATACTTCTGAAAGTTTTGATCTGTTTTACTGCACATCGATGAGTCAGTGTCTTTTCACTGGAAACTTTTTAACAAGATCTTGCCTCTTTTGTGTTCAGAAATCGTTAAGTTCTTGATGTTTTACAAGGACCTTATCTTGTCTAGATTTTATCATTCTGCCTGTGTAATCCACTTTCACATCAATATGAACTCAGACTAATTTCTTGACTAGACAGCTTCTTGACTCATTGTGGTCATTGTAAATAAGACCTGGCTGAAACCAAAGACAGAACGATATGATTTTTATTCCATTTGCTGTAAATTCTTTGCTAAAATTCAGTGGCAACAGTAGGGCACAGCTATAGATGAGGACATGAACGGTATTTGCCAAACCTTCAAATTGGTCTGCAGTCACCAAATTGGTCCCAAATATAAAGAAGCTCTGATCTTCACCATAAAGTACTGATGTGTTCAGTCATACAAAAAATTGTCTTTCTGTATCTCTGACTGACTGTGGTTGGGAGGGACAGGCAAGTGGCAGCCCAGCTCAGGAGCTGTATCTCAGCACGAGGAGCTTCTGTGAAATGGTGCTGACTGCACTCCACAGAAGGAATGTAATTCTTCAAATAGTGGAAAATGACATATGTCACAGATTCTTTGCTGGGGTAGACAGTAGTGGTGCAATCTTCTATAGAGACAAGATTCGCCAGGTAGGAGCTTGTAAGAACAGGGGTTTGTGATTTCTTATATCTTCTTAAAAATGCAGTTCTCTTTGGTGGACAAATGAAGAAAACACATGAGAGACACCATGCAAGTGAGTTCAAGTGATCTGCAAAACCCGATTAATCTAGGGTATTGTGTAAACTTCAGTGGAAGCTGTGAGTGAGTGACAATGTGACCTTCAAGAGGTCCTAGATGACAAAAGGTTCCTCCTGGGTGGAAAAATAAAAGGTTTTTAAAATCCTTCTATGTCTTGGTGTCATGAACAGCTGAAGTGATGAGATGGCTTGCCTTTCCCATATGCACAGCAGCTTTCATGCTCTTTGGATCCCTGTGAGACTGGAATTAACTCTGTCAGCCCAGAAAGAAAATGCACATTGTTTTCTTGGGTTGATTTTCTGCTGAGATAGTGAGCTGTACAGGCTTCCTACAACCCCCTGTCGGTGGTGGGAAGCTCTTGGTTTGGCTCATGCCATTTTTTGAATGTGCCTTTGTCTTATAAAACTAATGATAGAGCATGAAATTCACCTGTAGGTTTTCTAAAAGGATGATTTTTTGACTCTTCTGTTGAAAAAACATAGCTGGTTTGCAGATGGGTGAAGAATTGTTTGGTGTCCATTTATAACAGTGTTTGGACAAGCTTATATGCTCACAAAAGAGAATCTGGGGAGGCTTGGACTGTAGTCTAACCTGAAGAGCTCACTTCATTAGAAATTGCAATGAAATTAGCTTTCCTTGTCTGCAGTAATAGAGTCTGGAAGAGTTTTCTGGTTCTCTCTCAAAGCCCTGTTCTTGGGCAGAAGACTTTTGTCAATTTTGTTTAACTACGGTTTACATTATCAAATTCTTTATGTTTGAGACATAGTAATTAAGATTCAACAGAGAGTGGGAAAGACACGCAGAATAGATTCTTGGCAATTACATTCTACAAAATGTTTTCTTAAACTCTAAAGGGGTGGGATAATTACAGTAGATAGGGCTTAGTATGTCATAGCTCTTGGCTCCATTTATTCAAAGATTTTAACAGTAAGCCAGGACAGAAAACGATTTTAAAATTTGACAGTCATGTCAAATCCTTCAGCATTTTTTCTCACTTTTCATGGAATATTCGGTTGCTTGGTGTGTCCAACTTTGAGGTGCATGTGTACCAGCTAGCAGACCTCTCTTTTTTTTCTGAACACACTCAAACACAGGCAAATATCCAGGCTTTAGCTCTTGAGTGGATGTTTTCATTTGTTTCATGTTACTGACTCAGGCATCTAATTCGTAGAGAAGAGTTGGTGTCTGGACACAGTCTTGTGCTTTACGGTTCCTGGTGATTAGCGAAAAGTATTTCACACCCCATTCTAATGCACCTAGTTCTTTTCATGTGCTGTGTGTTCTGGATTAAACTGGAAGCCAAGCTTGGATGCTTCAGGACCTTGTATTTCTGCAATGTGCAAGGAAGCATGGTCTAGACCTGCACAAGCTAGGACTGTCCAGACGTGAATATTTATAGGATGCATTATGAAGACACATTCCATGCAGCATGAAAGCAATTTAACCATGGCAGCATGGGGCTGTATTTGAGTTCGCCCTTCCTCTCTGTACTGGGTAGTATAGCTGCTGTGACAGGTAGGCTGGTGAAGCCAGCAGAGGCTTTGGCTGTACATTATACAGGGGGGTTCTGGATTCAGCTTTGAAGTCCAGCTTTGTTATTTGCATCTTGTTAATATGGTGGATGGACTGCTTGCAGAAGCTTTGAGCAGCCCCTGTGCATTGTTTTTGTTGTCAGAGTCATCATTGAAAAGAAGCAAAAAGGAAGCACAGAGACAATAGGAGGTAGAAGCAGGGATGAGTCTTCCCCATCAGATTATTCTGGGTTTTGTGGTAAGCGCTAAATAAATGCAGTAAGAAACAGGAAGTCAGGGACAGATATTGTACGTGATAGGCTGGACACGACTATATCAGTCGGCATACACTTGGTGGAAAAAATGCTGTGAGTATCTTGGTGAGGATCACAACCAAGGGGTTTTTATTTTTAGGAGGAAACAGTTATGAAGGCAAGGTTCTTAAAAAAAAAAAAAAAAAAATTAAAAAGCCCAGAAGCTGTTGTATCCATTAACAAAAAGTAAGTACAGTAGAAAGTGGATGAATAGCAGCCAAACCAGAAACATACACAAAACAGAAAGAAAAAAACAAACCTACCCAAAAATGAGATAGGGGAAAAAAAAGATGTGTGTGTGTGGAGGGGGGAAGCACATACTTTTGTCTCTTTGTGCTGAAAGCTCCCTGAGTACAGCTTGCTCTTCTTACGCATCTGAACCGTTCACGTGTTCTGGTTGGGGTATTCTTCTGTATTCCTTTAAAGGATCAGGCAAAGCCCAGGACCCTCTGCATCAAATGTTCTCATACCATGCTATTTATTTTGTTTCAAGCATTTCTGGACATCTGCAAGAGCTGCACTTTGATCGTCCAGGTGCAGAGTATAACTTGCTTCCAACCTCTACCCACCCAGCCTGTGTGGCTGTCACGGAGAGTCAGATGATGAAAAGGACTTGGAGGAAAAGTATGCAGGGGAAACGAGTAGCTGTGGTTTGTGTTCAGTTGAGTGCAAAATAAAAAAGTTTTTTTTTTTTTCTCTTACCATGGGGCCTGTTGTCTCAGTGGTACAGCTTGCATTTAGCTTTACATGCAAGGTGGCTGAGCAAAAAAACCAGGAAATTACATTTGAGGGGAATGACCAACAGCAGCACCTCACTGAACAAAGGAGAATTTGCAGGAATCACCTATTGTTTTAAAACAAGTTCAGGCAAACAGAATCAAATTAATTTGAAATACAAGAACGGAACTTCAAGAAAGAAGTTCTGTGATCTCCAAGTGTGCAGAGATGTCCAGTCAATGTGACAGAAAATATTAGGGTACCAATGCCAGTTTATAGAAGGCTGTGAGAGGTTCCAGTGGGAATATTACATGAGTTTTGTTCCTTGTATCCCTTTAAAGAAGTGGGGTTTAGGTCACAAATCTTGTACTTAGAGAGACAGAGTCTACTGTAACAATTTTGTATTTAGGAAGGTACAGCTGAGCTTTTGTTATGCATTTTCCAATTGGATCTTATTGTAAAGAAAAAGCAAAATAGGAATAAATTGTGAAGATCTGCTTTGTGGAAGGCCAAGATTTGCGGTAGTTTTGGCTCAGTTTCTGATAAGGGTAGAAAACAGAAAGACAGTCTTTACCTTGAAAAAATGAACAATAAATAAAGGAGAAAGCAAGATGATTTAGTTCTGGCTTCAATTAAGTGTGCTAGTATGCTCTGCCAAACTGCTTATCAAAAGTAAATGGTGATCTCTCAGCTCAGTGCTGTTTCTCTGTGGTGATGTTCCATTGCCCGGTTCAGTAGCACATGTGTATATTCTGTTTTCTCTGGCAACTAAAAATGGAAAAACACTATATTCTGTTGAGCCTTTCCATTTATTTAACTCACTTCTCTATAGAAGTATATGAGTCCATGAAAATTCAGCTTCATTTTGAAAGTGTTCCCTCAAAAGGTACAATTGCTATGCATGAGTTCATGTACTGTATGTAAGATTTATTACAATGCATTGAATAAATGTGTGCTTACACACATTTTTTTCTGCCAGTAAGACTTACAGTTGTATCAATTATATAGCTCCCGCTGAGAAAGTGCACAATCTATATTTGTTGATCTATAATGGTGTTTTTTCAGATAAGGAGTAATAATTCTGTTTCCTGCTAAAATGATGAATGATGCCAAAAATGTTGAAGCAGAACCACTAAAAAGAAAAGGCATCAGCTATCAGCAAATCAGTTAGCAGTAGTGAGAGCTGCAGCTGCATGCAATCCCACAGCAGCAAGTGGGGCTTGTCTGAAAGGTGGGTACCCTTTGGCCATGCTACCCTGGGTGCTTCCACCTGGGTGTCAGTGGCCGGCCTTACCCTTGCCATGGGGATATTCCCTCTCTTCTCCGCCCTGTCCCCATTTCTCTACCCTGTGTTGGTGTGTCTCTTTCTGCATGAAGTAACTTTTTCTTCCTCTTCCAGTCATATAATAAAGAGTTATCCCTTGTGCTCAAGTCCTGAAGGTCCCCCAGAGTGTGATGGAGACAGCCTTGCCAGGCTGGTCCTCCAGAGCTGCTCTTCTCACCTCTTTGTCTACACACACCCCACCTGGGGCCCCACCAAGTTCTGGGAAAGGCCTCCTCACTCCCCTACCCAATGCCTGACCAAGCTAGCCTCCACTCCACCAGGAAAAGCAGCATGGGCAGGTGGATCCTGGCTATTGTAGGGCCTCCCGGCAGGGAAGCAATCACTGAAACCAGCAGCCACCAGGGCTTGCGTCTCGCCTCTTCCCAATCAGTGAGTTAATGCTTCCCTCCTCATTGCTGCGCTGCTCTCCTTCACGGAGCAGCGATGATGCCCCACTCCTGGATGATGACCCACTCCCAGCACCTAAGGGCCATGATGGGAGTTGTAGGGAAAACAAAGATGGCTATTTCTTGGGCTCCTGGTCTCTCTTCTGGTGCTAGCAGCTCTGGTTAGTATTGATTTCAGGTCCTCGTGTGCGCTCAGCAGAGGGGAATTCCTTTCTCAGGTGGAGGAGGAGAAGGGCAGGAAAGGGAGAGGAGGGCCTGGCGTGCAATCAACTGGCAAAGGGGGGAATGAGGAGGCTGGAGATCATAGAATCATAGAATCATTTAGGTTGGAAAAGACCTTTAAGATCATCAAGTCCACCTGTTAACCTAACACTGCCATCCCACCATTAAACCATGTTCCTAAGCACCTCGTCTGCCCGGCTTTTAAATACCTCCAAGAATGGTGACTTGACCTCTTCCCTGGGCAGCCTGTTCCAATGCTTAACAACCCTTTTGGTGAAGAAATTTTTCCTAATGTCCAACCTAAACCTCCCCTGGCACAACTTGCGGCCATTTCCTCTCATTCCATTGCTTATTTCTTGGGAGAAGAGACCAACCCCCATCTCACTACAGCCTCCTTTCAGGCAGTTGTAGAGGGCGATAAGGTCTCCCCTCAGCCTCCTTTTCTCCAGGCGAAACAACCCCAGTTCCCTCAGCTGCTCCTTGTAAGACTTGTGCTCCAGACCCCTCACCAGCTTTGTTGCTCTCCTCTGGACATGTTCCAGCAACGCAAAGTCTTTCTTGTAGTGAGGGGCCCAAAACTGAACATGCTATTTGAGGTGTGACCTCACCAGTTCTGGGTACAGGGGCATGATCACTTCCCTGCTTCCCTACTTATTTAGTGTCTTCTATCACAATGTATCTGTAGTTTTACATATTTACACCACAGTTGTCTTCAAGCAAGGAACAGAATTACTGCATGACACTTAAATTCCAGCTCAGCTCTCTGTCTCATTTGTGCTTACGTTTGTGAGTTTTGTGCCTTTTTTTCTGATGTGTATGTCTGCTGAACATCTGTGTGTGAGGGCCCTGAGTGCCTCCTCCAACCTCCCAGGCTGCTAGGGCTCAGGGCCAGCTTGGAAAGAGCACAGCGGGTGACCTTGAAGAAGGCTGTTGTGAAGAAAGCTAGAGGCTGCAGAAAAGAATGAACCACCCCGCTGCCCCTGCCCTGGGAGCTGGTTTAGGATGAGAGTCTCCCATTAAATCCTGCCTGAGTTACAGCTACAGCTGGGTCACAGCCATGCCTGTGCCTGTCTGTGTACCCTGTTGATCTAGTCCCTGCCCGTTGGACTGACTTCTTGGACCTTGGACCTGCCTCACTGCTGTGGACCTGCCTGGCAGTCACTGGGCTGTGTCTGACCCTGGTTACTGTCTCCAGACCTCATCCTGACCCTGACTTCCTGGCCTGACATCTTGACTTGGCCTCACAGCTCCTGTTTTCTGTGGTGGTCTGGACTCTGGACTGAATCTGGCTGTCACCACCAGTCCTGCCCACTCACCTCAACTGGGCTGTGTGGGATTGGGCCCTTCCTTGCTGGTGAGGCCACTGTCTTCACCAGCCATGTTATCACATGTGGCTCCTGGCTCCTCTTCCCTCAGGGAGAAGCTGGCCCTTGCTGCGCCTTGACACTATCTGTCAAAAAAAATGGATCTTCAGTTTCCCAACTCTTCTTTCTGACCCTCCTCATCACTTTCCTTCTTCCTGAGTCTTATTCAAACTAGTTTTTGTCAGAAGTTTCTATTACCAAATAGTGAGAAGACTTCTGGTTTCATTGGCCCATTCATCTTTGGGAAGACACTATCACTGTATAGCTATCTCTGTACTCTCAAGGTGTAGTCAGAACTGGCTGTCAAAAATATTCAGACCTTAGATTTTGATAGCCCTTGTGACTGAACTAACTCAGGCAATGCAGGTGTCCTCTTGGTCTTATATGGTATCCACTGCAATCTGCATCTAACTTTTAGTTTTTATGCACATATGTAGGTAACACACACTGAGTCATACCCATCCATACAGCTCTTTCCTGAGCATTAAAATCATGTCCCTTGCTCTTTGTTCTTCAGTGCCATTTGGGGCTTCTTATGAGTAACAAGTTGTGGGTAAGTCAAGTCCTGTTTTTCCAACCTGCACCAGTTCTGGGATCCTGCGAGAGCCCTGCTCAATCATTGCAGGTCTTTCCCACCAGAGCACACTGTAGTGTCACACTGCAGTGAAGCATCTAAGCAGGTCAGGCAACTGAGCAACACTGAAGATTGAGAAAGAGCTAAAAAAGTTAAATGAAGAAGACCATCAGTTGCGTGGTCAGTACCGGAGCAACAGCCCCAGTACAACAAAAGCCAGTGTGGTTAAAATATTCCTGCAATCTGACAACAGCTTATGGGATCTAATATGAACTCTAGTTATTGCTCCAATGCAAATTGTTATAGCTCTGGTAAGTTTAGGAAAACTTTCATGATCACTGGTATTTTCCTAAACTTTCCGTCTCTTGGAAACATTGGAATGCGTAAGAATCCCTCTGCGTTTTTTTAAAAGGAAGCACCTAGCTCCTGTGCTTGGGAAAAAGGGATGAGAAAGGAGCCTCCGTGCAATGTTTAATGTTGAGAATCAGAATAACTGAAGTAAAAATAAATTAGTATTATTTTAACAAAAAATGTGTCACTCAGCCCCTTGGGAGTTCACATTGTTTAGTCCCAGCAATATGGCAGGGACCATGAATGCATCTGACAGCAACAGGTGCTTGTTACCAATTTTAATAGAGAAGCTATGGAGGGCATAACAGGCTGGGAAGCTCTTTGATATCTCCATTCATGGCTGGTTTTGTCTATTTATGCCCTGGGCAGCAGCAAATTCTGAAAAGAGGAAAGACTATGCCTTCCCTGAGAGCATCCAAGCATGTTTGTCTGGGCAGAGGGAAAGGATATGTTCCTGTCAGGTAAGGCAGGGGTTCTTCAGGTTGTCCAGCAACTAGAAAGACATTTGAGTGGGGGCAGAGAAGAGCTGTGCAGCTTCATCTTGATATTAATGAAAAAAAAACCCTTATTTTTTGTTATTTTCTAGCATTCAGACGTTGTGGAGCCCAAAAAAGTATGACAAGCATTGCTGGACTGACAATAGACTGGAGGAAAGGAAGGTGCCATGGGTGGGGATGACTTGTTCATAATTTCCTTGTATTTGTCTTTTGTTTCAATTTGGGGTCATTGTCATACATTTGCACCCCTAAAGCTTAGTTTTAGTGATTAAAAAAGGATGCATATAGTAAGGGAAAAGTGTGGACTGATCTATTCCAAAGTTTTAGAGGTGGATCTTTGCACAACCAAAGTCCCTGCACAGATGGAATTCTCTCAGCCTTTTAGAGCTGCCCTGGAATTTCCATGTTAGGTTACGTGGTCAGTGATGCTTGGGATGGGATGCTTGCTGTGGTATTGCCTATGCATACCCACTTTGGAACTCTTTACCTCTCCTAATCAGCTATTTCAGACTGTGGGAGTAAATACTTTTTGATTCCCTTTAGACTTCCTGATGAAAAAACAAAATGGCTTGTGCTACTCTTGTTTTTTGGTTTTTTTTGTCTGATTTTTGTTTCTTTGTTTATTTTTTGAACTAGAAATTCCAGAAGAGTAAAATCTGTTCTAAGGAGATCCCACTGAAGTTCCCCATGTTGGTTGTGGAGAAGAGCAGGGGGTCTGTTGTGTCCCCAAAGAACAAGGTTGGCAAGGTTTAGAACTGAACAGACTTCTCCATTTTTTTTCTGTTAAATACATGTGAATAAAAATGGCAAAGATCAAACAATTTGAACAGTCAGAAGTAAAATAACTTTCAACTTCAGTTCTTATGGGTTTGTTTCCATGCATTTTCTGATATCGCATAGACTTCCAAGGGAGGAGAATGCCTGAATTTCTGATGAAAAAGTAAACCACCCTTATATAGGTGCACAGAGTCTTTATATGTAATGAAAACTGATCCAGTTTCATGAACACCTAAAAAAAGAAAAAGGGCAGCCTTTCTTCTTTTTTTTTAACCTGTGAATCATCCTTCATTAACAGCTTAATGATAAAAACTGTTTAAGAGTCAATTGCTTTTACTTAGGAAGATTTCCATAGAGCACGGCTTGAAAGGTCTGGAGTAAACCAGAAGGAGGAAACAAAAAAGGAAGGGAAGAGAGGGTTAGTACCCTTAGCATACACTGTTGCTTCTGTTTTTATACAGCCAGTTCAGTGTACTTAAAGTCAAAAACCAGGAATACATGAGTCACTGTGTAGCCTCTGAGTTCTTCAGGGTCTCATGGCATGAAACCCTTGAGGAAAACAACTGCTGAAGCTGCTGAAACCCTTGGGCCAGAGAGCTGCAAAGAGCTCCCATTTCAGTGCAAGCACTAGGAGAAAGATGAAGGCGCAGCTCAGCCTCGGAAATTTTCTGGTAGAAGAGAGAAAAGTAGAAGAAATTGTGTTGTTGAAGACCATAAAAGTAGAACCTCCAAAGTAGCTGAAAAATCACAAAAGCTCTAATAGATCTCATGGGTAAGTTTCTTAATCTGTCCTCTATTAAGGTCTGTTGGAAAAGAGCAGGAATTTATGATCTGTCTGCACAGAAATTCTTTGGGTAAGTATACTTGATTTTTACATATGTTTCTACTCAATATGATTTCTTTTTTCCTTAAGTTCTGAATTCCTCTAGATTTTAGTGACTTTTTTTTTTAGTGAATTATAGTGAATAACATTAATTTTAGAAGCCTTAACTTTGATGTCTTCTAAAGACCAGCTTTAAAAACACATGCGAGCAGCCCTGAAAACAAACTTTGTGGCCCCAAATGGTTAAATGTGACTGGAATGTGCTTTAGCAGCTACTGATAGATTTGCTGAAATGCTGCCACCATTCAGTAACATGCAGATGTGCCTTGTGTAGAAGATCTTATTTTGTAGATCGTTTGTGAGGTATCTGAAACATCCTAGATCAGTAGGCAAAAGCAGTTTGAACGGGTATATGGTGTTTCCTTGACTGATTATCATGCTCACAGAGCTGGTACAAGACTCCTTTTTTGTTATCTACTCTAAGTACTGGCATAACTATATTTTTTTTTCAATAGTTATTTATTGTTTAGCTCCTGTAATGCCTGATACTGTGTACACAGGCGTAAAATGGAGGATTCAAAGCACCTTGTACAGTCCTGACTAGGCACAAATAAATATGATGCAGTTAGGTTTAGAAAGCATATTTCATACATGGGGTAAAATGTCTTCCTAATCTACACCTCTGGTGTACTGCAGAGAAGAGGAGTTGCACACTGCTCAAGTACCAAATGCCAGTATATATACATACTTCTTGTCTGTAAAGTTCTACATTACTGAGTCACTATACCATTCATTTAAGGAGTTATGGGACTGTATAAATAAATCAATTCATTATTATATACTGACATTCATCCTTTTTATTGAAATTATTTTAGAGGACACCTCACATAAAAGCCACAGCAGTGTGACTCCTTACCCTCCCAATCTTAAGTAGCTACAAGGCAAACAAATGGATTGAATTAGTTGGCACTTATGTTCTGCAGTCATGACCACGATCAAAAATTAAACTTTACATCCAGTTTCCATGTTAAATTTCTGTTCTTCTCCTATTACAAGTCTCATGTTATCATAATGGTCTTCTTGTTTCTTTGTCACCTTGATGTGACAGCCCCTTTTCAGTGAGGAAGAGTTTCAAAAAGCTGGCCATACTGCCAAGGTATGTCCCATTTACTGCATGACCTTGGTCCTCCTCTGCTGAACTCCACATGGGGCAAGTGTTGTGGACATTTAGCTGGTAAGTAGGTCTATTGCCAAAGAAATGCCACCAGAAGAGAGGGCAATGCAACTGCAGAAGGAAGTATTTGTTGCAAAGGAGTATTAATTTTGGCTGGGAAGATTTTCATTCTATCTTGCATAATGTAGTTTCACGGCTGGGGCTTCCTATTTCTCTGTTAAATGAGACTGTGTGGGGGCAGAGGGATGTGGAAGGAAACTGCCTGCTTATTTCTGGCAGATGAAAACCAAGAAATGATTGGAATTCATATGCTGGGCTAGAAAGTGTCTTTTGAAGCAAAGAGAACAACTGTGATGGATGAATCAATTTACATGGGACTATCCCTCCACAGGAGCTAGGAGTGAATGATTCCCACACAACTGTAAGTAGCCCAGAGGTACCTCTTCTCTAGCCCCTGAGATGAGGTGAGGTCCTACACAGAAACCCACACTGCAGGGAAGCAGTGGCTGTGGGTGCACAGGCACCATGCACAAATCAGACCAAGGACATGTGCTGGTGTCAGCAGTTGGAGCTCACAAAGTGAATTTGAGGGGTTGTCCAGTGTGAGCACAGCTGAAGCGGCCTGACAACATCCTAGTGGCCTGTGGCTGGGACAGTCCCAGGGGGAATATGGTGAGCACTGTGTGCCACCTGCCTAAGGTAGAGCAATAGCTCTTCCCAAGCTCACCATGACACTGCCAGCAGTCACTATCTTCTCTTGGATAGGAAGGGTAAATGCCCTGCAAACATTTGCTAATATCTGAATGATTTTATAGATACTACTAACACTCTTCAAGGTATCAGTGACCAGGCTTGTGTTCGGTTCCAAAGATACACACTTCCCAGGGACCTTTAACTTTACAGATGAGAAGAACAGGACAAGCAATGAGGAACTGGAGAAGTTCAGGTGTTTGCTGTGAAATTTTGTTGCCCTTTGCTTCCTTAGTAACAGCAGGCTGTTGAACTAGCCAATCTGCACTAACAAGCATGTTCTCATCTGGAATTGCTGCCATAAACCTGCTAAGACAAGTGTTATGTTCTTACCATGGTGGAGATGGTTTTTAGGTGGTTGGCAACGTACACTATAACCCATGCCTCTGTCCAAAACAGCATCCTGGGCCTTGAAAATCAAGGCGTTTAGCAACATGGCACCCCAGGAAGAATTGAGTCAGGCAACAGGGCCCATTTCAAAAACAATCCCATTGCCACTGGTGCTAAGGAGCATAGTATTCACTGGGTGTATCACATCCCCTGCCACCCACCAGCCTCTGGAAAGGTTGAGCAATACAATGAACTGCTAAGGACTATGCTGAGAGTCATGAGTGCTGGGACATGGAAACACTGGGTTGTAAATTAAGCAGAAGCCACTTGGCTGGTTAATACCAGAGGTTCTGCTAACTGACATGGCCCTTCCCAAAGGCCCTACGCACTGTAGGAGGAGGTAAAGTTATTGTAGTACATGCAAAGGGAACTACCTGGGAAAGAGTGCAGGTTGCTCCTCACTTGGGAACAGGTAAGTCCATTTGTGGGATTGCTTTCACTCAAGGATGTGGGTGCACTTGGGGGGGTAATGTGGAAAGATGGGGAAAACTGGCATGTACCTCAAGGAGATTTAACCTCAGGGGAAAATAAGTCATTGATTTGAGTTGTATGTTATAGGAAGTACTATAGCAGGAACCACCTGAACCAACAGAGGATAAGAGCAAGTGCATAAATAACCCTGCCCAGACTGGCTTTAGTACCCAACAATCCATGACAACATGCCACCTCTCCCGTCTTGAGTGATCACTGTAACAGATGGAGCCCAAGTCATGGACTAAATTATCTGAACAGACTTTAATAGATATTTGAATGGATATTGGAATCAATGTTTTATAGGGATGGTCTGTAGAATGACAGCTGTGTATATGTCACAGGATGGGGTGTATGTTGATGAGGGGGTATGAGCATGATGCAAATGCTGGGGTGGAGATCGTACTGGGCATGGCTGAGATGGAGTTAACTTTCTCCACAGCAGCCTGTATGGTGCAGTATTTTGGATTTGTGGCTAAAACAGTGTTGGTAATACACTAATACTTGTCTGTTGCTGAACAGTGCTTGCACAGCATCAAGGCTTTCTCTTTTTCCTGCTCTGCCCCCTGCCTCCATCTACCATGAGTGGGCAAGAAGGTGGGAGGAGACACAGTCAGCACAGCTGACCCAAATTGACCAAAGGTTTTTTTCATACCCTATAATGTCTTACTCAGCAATAAAAGAAGGAGGGAGGTGGAGAGGGGGCTTGGCTTTCAAGGTGGCTATTGCTCACAGACTGAGTGGGCATCAGTTTGCTTGTGGGAGGTGGTGAGTGAATACTTTTGTATAATTTGTTTTTTTCCTCTTACCTTCACTTATAAAACTGTCTTCATCTCAAGCCATGAGTTTTGCTTTTCTTATTGTCTCTCCTTTCTTGCTGCTCTGGAATTTCACTGGGACTCTCCTGTAGGAGCTGCCTGCTGTTGAAGTTGGTATTTTTTTCAGTGGCATCATCTCACTTTAGTATTTTCAGAGGGCAGTATTGGAAAACCTACTGCTACACCAGCAAGTCCAATGGATGAGACAGACACTGCATTTGTTGACCCCATTTAAAAATGTTTTTTAAATACTCCAGATTCCCAGTCATCATCCTGTCCATATACATTTCTTGATGCTTATTTATTTTTTGTTAACGTAATTTGTGTAGAATTGTCCACTGTCTCACAGACACTATATTTACCTCTCAGTTAAACAACTTGAATTTTGCAATGCAACAGAAGGAAATGAGAATAAGGATTTCAAGGATTTCAAGGTATGTTATAGGTGTTTGTGGTATAAATAAAAGGAATTAAACTTAATGCACTAAGATACAATGAAAGATACAGTACAAATCAAATTACCTAAAAGAAAAATGTTACACTAATCTTATATGATATTACCCTTATGTTATGGTCAAAAGCACATTGTAAATTTCAAGCAGGAATCCTGAACTATTATGCTTCAGTGAAAGTAATGAAATGCTGTGAGGGTTATCTCTCTTAAAGAAGAAGTGCAGTGAGAATCCTGAGCATGATATCTGTATGGTAAAGCCATTTGGCTTATCAAAAATCTCTACTCTGCCACTGAAAATAGATGGAGGGGTGATGAATACATCTGTGGTCAGTTTTAGAGAAGATTTTTGAAATAGACTTGGGCACAGCTTGAAGATAAAGCTCTTGAAGCTTTATCTACATTTTCTCATTTCTGATGCTCTCCATCAACAATGTCTCAACTTACATCCTCATACAAGTGATGCACTTAGGGACAATAAATGCATTCTTCCATATGTGTCATTTCACTCAGCTAGTCCATGCAAACTTTCTTAATCATCTCTTGTAAGATCCATCCTCCCCATATGCTGGCTCTGCTAGTTGTTATTCTCTGTACATGTTACAGATGATGCTCAGGTTCAACATGTGTGGCTTGAACTCTTTGTATTAATACAGATAAGGGTGCTTTTCTTGTAGAATGGTAGTGATATGCCTCAACTCTGCAGGGAATGTTCATCCAATACATTCTAGGACGGCACTACTTTTTTTTCACAATTTTGCTACACTGCTGGTTCCCTGTGACTTAGCACTGACTGAGGTGCGCAGTTCACTTGTAATTTCCAACTGCTAAACTCCCAGATTAATTCTTTCATTCAGTTTTTTTTATTACAGTCTGCCTTAGGTCATGCAGCCCTTACTGTATTAGGTTTGGATCTTCACCCTCACAAGTCTTCCAGTCTTGTGTTATTCAGACATAACCTTATATCAATTTAGACATTACTAGCAGATGTCTGCATTTTGCAACAAGGCCACTATGGAATGTATTAAATATGTTAGGGGTTTTTTTCCAAGAAGCTTGTTAATAATTTCCTATGTGGAATCCTAGTCAAGTGTTTTAATAAAATCCTAATTTCACATGAGTCAATCATCCACCCAGAGAAAGCTGACCAGAATGAAATATGTTTGTGAACATACTCATGCTGTATGTGATTTATATTACCTTTTCCTTCAAAATTTACTTGAAAACTGCCTATTATTTAGATGACTTTAGCAGTCTGTATTTTGCCTAGATCTAAGGTACAGGCAATATCTCTCAGAGATGGCATTACAGGGAGCATTAGCTGGTCCCTTGTCCATAGCAGTCAGTGATCCTCCAGAAGCCCTGAGGCAGAATAAATTTAATCTGACAGTACGTGGAAGGTGCTGTCCCTTCATCAAGGCTGCATCTATGCTTTACTGGCCCTTTGAAGAAAAGTGTGTGCGTTAGAGTCAATAAAGGAAACGGGAATGATCAGATGCCACAGAGTTATGATTTTAGCACCAGCTTTAACACCAGCTGGCAGAGGCTTGTGACCCAGAAGGGTCCTCTGGGATCATAGATGCCTACACATTACTCATGTCTCATATCAAACATCACTAAATGGCACTATTTATACCTAGTTTTCCTGTAGTTAATAATTTCAAACTTATAAAAATAAATTGAAAAACAAACAGGCCTATTCATGCTCCAACCTGCCTTCCACATCCAAGGGAAACAGATGCTGTTCTCACGCAGTGAAGCTGCATTGAAAACATCTTGGTCTTTCAAGATCCTGTGTTTAATTAAGTATCACAAGTGGCCTTTGCGGATTTTTTTTCTATAAGGGTAATGGTGTCACTGACATTTTTCTAAACTTAATTTGCATGATTTAGTCAGAATCTGGCCTTGAACAAATGTCCTCCTGAACTGGCAAAGGGGCTTCTGTAAGAAAGGTTCAGCATAGCTGCTTCTCAGCCTCCGACACTAAATCCGACCTTCTCACTCATCCCTGGCCCAGGCTCTATGGACGAGGCACAGGCATCTCCATCTTTCAAGAAACAGGTCTGTGTGTCATACAGCAATCCAGTACTAATGAGAGGGGAAAAATTACTAAACACAGTAAGTCAGGAAATGGACGAACAACAGGTACTCTAGAAAGGTTGTGCGTTCAGTACATGAAAATGGTGCCTGCTTTACTGAGTTTCATTGGCATAAAGTAATGTGCTATTCACAGGACACAAAGTGTAACTTAATCAAAATTCCTAGGGGAAAATGAAGTTTTTTTTTAATTGATCTGATCTCTAATGCTGCACTAGTACAGACCCTATAATAATTTTTATACTGTGTTAATTCTCCCAAAGAGTAACTTTTGTGTCAATATTTTTTCCATTTTCAAGCTACACCAAAGTCCTATATAAGCCCCTCTCTTTTCCCAACTCTTCCATCTGAATTACTCATTACAAATTGTTGTAAAATACTGGTGCAAGTTATTTTCTGGGTATTGTGTTTTCCTCCTGTTTGTCTGGTAAAATATTACATGTTTTAGACTTATTACTCTTAGCAATTGTTTTAGAACAATTAAGGAGCAAATAGCAAATATTTAATTTGCCTGTATGCTCCTTGCCATCTCTAGCTTGTAATGTTTCAGCAGGATTAGTCTGTGGGCTACTTTTCCTTAATATCCTAATGGATAATGGATATCACTGATACAAAACTGAATTCAACAAGCATGACTTCTGCTTTTAAAAACTGGATTTCTCTTGTCTTATCCAGTTCTCTCTAAAGTCAAGATGGCAATCAGGGAGCCAGCTGGGCTCTCCAAAAGCCTTTGATTGTATCCCATTGTGAAATTCTTGTTGAAGAAATGGAGTAAGTGCAATTGCAAGATGAAATTCTGTTGTTGATTTATGACACAGGAGAGATGGCTCATATATTTCAGTTAGCGGTAAAGCATCTCTAAGTGTTGTGCAAGACTGGAAGTTGCTGTTAAATCACCTGGAAAAGATGGTGAGTAGGAAGTGGGAAAACAATTTACATCTGAAAACAAATTTCTGAGATTAAGTAAAACATGTTAGTATGACAATTGTTGCCCTCAAGTCTTTGGTACAGTTGCAAGTTTTTACAGTCACCTTTGCTATCATCAGTTAAAAAAATTAATTCTTAAGCACATTAAGAACATGACAAAGTATTGGGTCCTGTGTTATTGTTTATTCCAATACTAAGTTTCCTGATACATAATTTTCTGTTTGTATCTTAATTACAAAAAAACCCAAGGTGTGTTGAAGCCCAGTGTAGAGAAACTGCTTTCTCAGCAAACTCCATTGTTTTTCTTAAAAACTACAATTAGTCTGTTCTGTAAATGCATTTTATTCTCTCAGAGGATTCCTGCACAGTTGCAATAGTAATGTTTTTCTATTATGTGTCTGGCTGTTTGATCTTCAGATTTTGTCCCAGCCCTCATAATTCTCCCTTTTGATGATGCTTTACAATTTACACTCCTTTCCACTGACTTCCTGCAGAATAAACTCCTGTATTTACAAGAGGCCCAGGGGAATCACGTCTCCTTGAAAGCTGAGCATTTGTCATACTTGCTTTTTGCTATGTTGTTTCCTTTTCTATTTGGAACATGAACCTCTGTTTTCCTAAGTAATTTCTGGCACAGTCTAAAGCTTTTGTCCCAACTTAGTGCCCTTTTGAATTAATTTCCTTAAAGCCTCCCTCCCTAAAACTGTACTGCTGTTCCCCTTAGAGCAAAATAGCTTGGCTAGTTTTAAACATGTCCATGATCTCCATCTCTAGCAGATAAATTTAGCCTCTTGGTGACACTAGACGTGAGACTTAACTTCAGTGTTTTAGTTTCTGATTAGCACCTAACTGCCTTATTCTCCAGCTGGATTTCCCTTCAGTGCCTTCATTGAGGTATTTTTGTCATAAGGCTTCTTTTTCTAGCAAACCATACTGATTTTCCAAATTCAAAAATGAAAGCAAATATATGTTTCCAAAAACACAGTGCTTCAAATATGTTGGTTTGTTTCTTCATACTCCAGGGTTGTCTACTTCTCTAAAAATATAAACACATTTATATAAACACCCAGAAAGTCTGGAAGCCAAATAAAGGCCTAGTTTAATATTTTTTCTTAGAGATGAACTCTCAAGAAAGAAGGTTCACACATTTTTAGGCCTTTATAATGCTGAAAGTTTTAAAAATTTAATCACACAGGCATAGCTACAATACAGTCACTCTGCTGTCAGCTCATGAAGGAAAGGGAATATGCTTTACAAGTATAAGCTACCTCATACTAGATCTATATTAGAAGGTAGTAACTGACCAATCTGCATTGAGAAAATATGACACCTAGACAAAATAGTTTTACTAATTGCAACATAGAGTTCAAGTGCTTGATTGATCGTAGGAAGCCTTTGTACTGCTCACTTGCACTCAGACTCTAGTCTAGGACCAGCAGGAGCAAGGGAGTCTGTAGGAAGCTCCTATCAGTCAGGGCTACACTAAGCATTTCTGTTGATGTAGAAGGGTCCCTTTCTTAACAAAGAAAGTTGTAGGTGAGAGAGCAAAAGTGTCCTTTTAAAAGCAAGCCAATATTAACAGGCACTTTTAGAAACGTTTGATTTTTTGGGGTTTTTTTTAATAAATGAAGCAAACAGTAACGCCTATAGTTTAAGCCTCAGTTCAATAATTCTGTTATTTCTCATGCTGAAATAAGGAAAAAAGCACATTCTTATTAATGTTAAAAGTACGTATATAGCCATTTAACTGAAACTTTATAGCATCTCCACTAATGGAGATTAGAAATTTGATATGGAAATTACCCTTCACCCTAAAACCAGCCTCTCTATATCTCAGTTTGTACATGCTCATTAGATTCTCAGTAGAGTCTGGTAAATGTCTTTCCAAAGAGTTGGTATGTACTCAACATGTTAAAGCATAAATTACCAGGACTAAGAAAAAAAAACCAAACAAAAAAACAACCAACCCAAAAAACCCTGTATGCATGAAACTTGCATTTCCTATGCTGGAAATTATCCTTCACTCCTCCCATAGTCCTCCTCATCATCTAGTAGTTGAATAAGCAGAAAAGGAAACAGTGGCTTTTTCTTCTTTTCATAATGGCACCTCCTTAAAATAGAATGTGGGCAAAGCTTAATCAGCAAACAGTTTTAAACAAGGAAGCTTTTCAGAGGGTTAATGTGTATATTTGAGTCTATGCATATGCATATATACACACATTTTCTCTTCAGCAGGTAGTCAGCCACTTAGCTCTCTTTGTTGATACTTTCATGAAGGGATCCTTTTGGTTAGCTAAAATCAAACTGAGCAGGGGGAGAACTGCATGGAAATGTTTTTCTGTCAGCAGCATCACAGCTAAAAGCGGAGGAGACAACTCTCACCAAGTGAGGCTGGAGGAACATTGCCCCATTCAGCAATTGAGCGGAGTAACTCAGGTAATCCTGGGTGGCTGGGAAACCTGGTGTTTCCTGACTTGTAAATTTTGAGGGTTTTTCAAATAATCTTATATATCTTTACAGTGGAGTATGGCAATAGTCAGTGACAGGAGCATAAATTGCCTCTCATCCTAACACAGACTGTAGGGGATAGTATTGTTGCAAGAATGGGACAATCCAGTGTGAAAAATTTAATTTTAAATCCGCTGAGCATTTGCATAAAAATAATTCCAAATAAACCCTGCCTTTTGTTGGCTCAGGGGTAGACAGGATAGTGCAAAGAATGTCCCTTCTGACAAAGGAGTTCCCCAGGGTGCAGCTCTGTAGCAGACTTCAGCTCCGCGCCTCACTGCCAGCATGCTGAGCACACTTTCCTAGGGCCATTTTTGCATTGTGACTAACCTGGGTTCATGTGGTTAGTTCCTTCATCAGCATTAATGTAGCTGAGGAGATTTTTCTTGAAACGTACTGGGATATAGGTCTATGAACACAGGACAAGCCCTGAGGAACACCTCTTGGAGGTGTCCCTCAGTTGCAGGTTATTCTTGATAATGGTCACTAATGGAGCCTGCCATGTGTCTAGGATGTGCCCTTTGAGGCTGACACTGTCAGCTTGGCCTATCCAAATGAGTGTCAGTCTATTGCCCAACTGCATAAAGAATTAAAACCAATCTTGTCATTCTTTGCAGGCACCAACCACAAAAGCCCTGAGAAGTTAGGTTTGGATTGGTTTGGGATTCCCTGTCCTTGGCATCAGGATGAGACCCTGACCAAGTCAGAGTTAGTGTGAAATGTTTTGCCTTTTCATTGTAATGGACATGGCAAAAGATAATCAAAGAATCCCAAACTGTAAACTTAAGGTTTATTTAAAATCTAAGATAACAAAATCAGAAAAAGATAATTTTGTGAACAAAGAAAGCACAGAGGCAGAGTAAATAAACCACCTCAAATCAAACTTCCCCCCTTGTCAGAGATTTCCTTGTAACCAATGTTTGCCCCATAGTGGGTTTCTGGGTTTGACGGACTTCATGTAGTTCCACAGTGGCCTTAGAGCAGCTTCCCCCTTTCTGTCACCTCTGATGCATAGCTACTTGGATCTGCTGCTTCCTGAAGCCTCCAAACTCCCCCTAGGTCCAGTGCCTCACAGGGAAGAGGTATTTCCCTGCCTTTCACCTTCAGTAGAGCCTACATGATCAAGGGGCAGCAGCTGGAATATGAACATAAAAGGGCAGTCCTCCTCCAGGCTGCTCCATAACACAATATAGAGCCCTCTCCCACCCCTTCCATAAACTGAGTAAAAACAAATAGCTCCCCCAGCACAGCTTCCTTCTAGAATAATAGCTTAGATTCTGGTTTCTGCCATTGAGATTATTCTGTTACAGCTACATATTCTTACTTTGTTGGTGATTAAAGGTCGGGGGGGGGAACTACAAATATGATTCAAAAGTGTCTTGATGAACAAGGGCAGTGAAAAGTATTGCTTGTCTGAGGAACATCAAAATGTGCTTTTAAGTCAGAAAGAGAGAGTTTTTCCTGGATGACTCCATTTTCACTACCCTTGACCACAACATTCTGAGTAGAATTTCTTTCATTAAGCAAAACCTTTTGTTTTTCCAATGAGAAAATATGATGTTACAGCCACTCCATCAAGGAATTCACAGAGCTTCTCCATCCTGCAGATGGAGAGAGCCGTGAATGGCACCATTTTAAGCAGGAATGATTCTGCTTCAAAGGACATGGTAAGAATGATGATCCCCAGAGTCACAAAAGCCCTAGGATCCCAAGAACTGCTTGAAGCGCATTGGAAGAGCTTTGGTAATATTCAGTTTGCTGGTTTGCTCTACTGATACCACCTGTTTCTGGTGTTGGCTCTAACTTTTCTGTGCAGGAAAAAGCTTCATGCATGATCTTCTCTTTTGATCATTATCCAGGAAAACCAGGATAGTCCGCTGTGTTGACATTCCCTGTAGGTCACTCTCATACTACTCACCAGCCTATTCACAGGCAACTGTGGTTTTGATTTGACTATTTTCTGTCCAGTTGAGCTGTTATTATGACTCTTTTTTCAGGCTTTGATGTTCTCTACCAATCTTCATCCATGCCCTTCCCCAGCAGGGCTAAGTCTAAATCTGATATACCTTCCTGGACTAAGGGTGAATTTCTGCAGCGAGCTGCGGTATAGGATCATTTCCCTCTTGGTGAATCACATTTTAACCCCATAGGGTCTGGTACCCTGTGTGTTTTTTTAAGTGACAGTCTTTTAGAGAGTAAGGTTTATACACAAACACAGAGCAATGAGTGTGATTGCACTTTTCTATAGGATCCAAAATACATGTTCACCTTCACTTGTGGCTTCAGGGAAGACCAGCGCATGGCAAGGCATTGAAGTGTCTCCTTGTGCACAAACAGGACTGTGAATGTATGGTTATATATGCATGTGTCTGTGAGAGACAGGATCTGTTTGTGATCACACTTATCACTGAGGTTGGACTCACATCACCTAACAGTGGCTGCCTGGAAGTCAGGCATCTGGTACGGGCAAGTCACCCAGACTCCTAAAGTGTGAAAATACAGGCTCCTCTAGGTGGGGATCCATCCAGTCTTGGACACCCATCTTGGGAAAGAATGTGCTAAGCTTGGCAAGGTGTCTAGAGGGAGCCTGCAAGAGTCTTTTTGACTAGATACTTAGGCAGCTAAAGATAAGTGAGACAAATCTCATCCACCATTCCTACAGGAAGCTGGGGATGGCATTCCTGCCTGGACCCCTTGTTTTTCTCTTTCATTCTGCCTTTTTGAAATATCTGGAGCTTTTTCACACATATTTTGTGTGGTTGAAGATCCATAGCAAGGTGCAGTTTCTATTGTCTTATTTCCAATGACAGCGCATAAATAATCAGCATAGATGATTCCTGTAAACCTTAACAGGGAGAGAAAGTCAGATTTAGTTGCATTCCTGACCTACTTGGACGCAATGTAGTCAGTATCCCTTCCATGAAAGACAGTGGCACCTGGCCTTGCTGCTAAGCTATATCATTGTCAGTGAAATTAAAAGCTGCCTTGTTGGAGTCTCCCTCCTATTCCTTAATTTTCTTCCCCAGACCTCAACAAAATTATATGGGCTATGCTTTCCCATCCAGAGTCCTTCCCCTTCTTTGGTAGCCTCCATTCAATGGTGCTGATATCACGCTCCTTCTTGCACCTGCCTCATATATCCTTTCTTTCCCCACTGAACTCCATCTAGTCAGATTCCCTCTTCCCTGCCAGAACTACAGCTGTGTCCTCTCTTGCCATCCTGATGTGACATGCCTGTATTCCCACTTTACTCATTCATGGGCTCCCTTTGACTTGGCACAGGGGTGTGCTGAAGCACCTGAATCTCAAGGAATCAGGCTGCTACAAACTGCAGTCCCTGATCTCACTTCTACTCCCTGTTGTTGGCTCTGGGTTGTTTTTTTTTTTTTACTGTTTCCAGACATTGCATCAAAGTGATTTGCCAGAATAAGCTTACGTGTCTTCTCTATATTCCACGTTGTTAATCCACTTCCACTTTTTCTCGCTTGTAGAGTACGTGAGACCAAGTAAGTAGTACCGACCTCTTGATTGTGAAAGAAGATAGTCCTAGAAAGGAAACAATCAATGATAATTAAAATTGCATTTTCTTCACCAGAGGTACACAGAAAGCTTAGTGCTAAATAGCCAACACAGAAAGAACAGCATGCATCCAGCCACAACATCTCTTTCCACACCTTCAGAGGCTGAATTTTTCCATTTTTATTTAAACTCATCTCTCTTCCTGGAGCTTCTTAGGAATAGTCTAAACAGAATAACACACCTGTGATACCATTAAAGCAGAACACTGTAGGTAGCCAGGTGAATTGATAACTGGAGACACTTTTTGATTCCGATTGTGATGGGAAAACCTTTTCGGTTTTCATCAAAGCAATGGCTCTCACAAATAAGTGTCTGTTCAACTTGCTTGGTCTTGGTTTCTGTGCTAACTCCCTCTAAAACATAAGCCAGGTAGGCAGAGAGCTTGTTCCTTCCCATGGGAGCATGCGTGGGGAGAGAATTTTCCAAATGCAAGACTTCAAGTACCAAGATGCATCTTACTGTAAAGGTATTTGCTATCATACAGAGGTACTTGATGTATACAGTTAACCATAGATTATAGTCTGGCATAGACATCTAAGATGAGAGACACAAGTGTAACCCATCAGACCTTTGGCATACAGGTCAAGCAACCCTAGAAGCAGTCCCATGATTTTAGATCTCACCATTTCTTCCTTGTCGTCAATGACCACCAAGTCTGAATTCATGTCAGTACATTCTTTACGGGAGGCGTTCCAGTCTTTTTTTTCCTTTTCTTCAGAAAAGAAGTAGCATTTTTTCCCATTTTTTTCCCAACATGAGGGGCAGTCTGCAGGAGGGAAGAACAGGTGTGGAAAAATCTGTGTTCACACCAACAAAAGGATCCCATTAGCAAAGAAAGTTAAGAGAGTAAGTTACAGCCAGAAAACTACTTGTGCGGTCCTGCTTATAATTTTCACCAGACCACCAGGGATCCCTGCCAGCCTGTCTAGCTAGTACCAGCCCAAGAGTCATTAGGCATGAGTCAGAGAAGTAGAATCACAGACAACATTACCCAGACTTTTAAATGTTTGCTCAGGAGATAAAGAGAAATGATCAGGGCAAAAAGTAGCTTTCAGTTTTCAAAAGCCTTATTTGCCTGATGCAAAATATCATGATAGTGATGCTACTGAAAGACAGAACTTTTCTCTCCGTTTCCAGGAAGGTTACTGGGAGGAACAGAGAATGGGACCTGGAAATGGTGATATGATTCAGGGAGACTGTGTGATATAGTTTTTTGGTTATCCAGCAGCTCCTAAACAGAAAAAGGGCATTGCACTTAGTTAAAACGCTAAGAATGGAGGGGTATTTGAAAAGCTGTATGTGCACACTGATCCATCACACTTACTACAATGCTGTCATATCAAACGGATCATCATATTCATGTCCATTCACCTAGCCATGGGCTCCTCTGCACTAGCATGAAAGGAGTAAATTGGTTCTTCTTCCCTTTGAAACAGTAATGCAGTGCCGACTGAGCACTACTTTTAAAGATGAAAATATGAAATGTCTCCAGTATTAGAGCTCATCCTATGAGTGTACAGGATAAGGTTGTTTATTCCTGAGATGTCAGACTTGTTTGTTGGTTGTTTTTGTTCTTCTGAACAAAATCTATACACCCCAGCTCCCACACCTCCCAAAGGCAATCTAACAGGCTTCTGGAAACTGTCTTTTGAATGACAGAGGATTACCTACCTAGTGCCTCTTCATAGGTGGTGGAGAATGTTTCTGAGTCAGGAGGGCTGCTTGCAGTTGGATGGTCTGGAAATACGAATACAATTTCTGCTTTAAATAGCTGACCATTTTGCCATGCACTGTTAGAGCTCTTCTGGACCTCTTTGACTGCCATCATTGCCTCACAATGCCTACTCCTCACCTTTTTGCTCCTCCCTTGAAAAAACCCCTACCTGTAGTACCATATAATGGAGCAGATTTCCAAAGAGCCCAACTCTGAAACTTAACAAAAAATACTCTGCATGTTTTCATAGTGGTAAATGTGGTGTACAGTATACACATAATTATAGCAATAAGAAATAAGAGCCATCTCTGAGGGATCAGTCGTCAAGACAATGTGTTCTTGGCTAAGTGTGCTCCCACACAACTTGGAGCTGTGGTCACTGTCTGCTCTTACCCCAAAACAACCAGGGTGAGATATTCAGGCAGAGCACACCTGTGCCCCAACTGGAAGCTGGTCTAACAGTGCTGCTCCCCCAAATCAAAATGAGACAACAGTGTTGATTTTAGATTTTAAAGCAGATACCCAGACTGAAATAGCCTTGATTTTCCTCTTCTGACACAGTGGTTGTGAGGGATTTGTGCTCCACAGAAGGCTTCTGATTCCCAGAAAAAGTCACTGTGGAGGGAGGGTTACAAATTTATTTTATTATCTGATGACGAGCATGAATTTATCACAGAAAGAAGGGAAAAAAGAGTTTTGAGAGGGTGAAGAATGTAGCTGAGGCCTCAGATGAAATAAACTTATGTTTAGGTTTAGTTTACTAGGGAAGCTGATGTGATTTTTATGTATTTTTTGTGTCTTCTCAGGGCTTTGGTTTTATCAGTTTGGAAACTCCCTCTAGAGTTTAGGTTCCGTTGAAAGAACGGACTTCAGGGATCACTCACAGTTAACGGGCTAAAGGAGGATTATATTGTTCCAGCTGGCTCCATGTAGCAGTAAGAAAATCTTGATATTCTCCCAGCTTCTTTATTCAGGAAGCCTCAGATTTAAAGACAAAATTGCCCATGCCCTGAAGGGGTATTATTAGTTCAACTGACTGGGGGTTACTAAATTGTGCATAACAAAGTTTAAGGAGGCATTTTTGAAGTTATTGGAGTATTATATGAATAATAACAGTAAAGAAACTTAATCTAAAAATTGTAGGGGTAGAATTACTATACTTGAAACCCTAATTGATATATTCCTTTTAAAAAAGAATATATAAAATTCAAAGAGAGATTGAGTTAAAGAAAGTTCTAAGAAACTTGTACCAGATCATCTTGGAGCATGAAAGAACTGACATCTGTGCAGACTTCATACCAGAGACAAATGATAAAAGAAACAGAGTATTAAAGGAAGAACTTTGTTTATAAGCAGTAAGCTCAAAAATAAGATGAGGGAAAAGAAGTGGAATGGCAGTTAGATAGTGAAAGGATGGATTACTAGTCCAAGGCATCCAAACTGCAACTGTCAACAAGGAAGGTGGCAATTCTGAGCTCTTACTTTCCTAGGGGTAAAACCACTTCCCTAGTACCTCTGCATCCTGACAGATGCAAGACCCTATAGTGCAGTAGGAATGATAACTTGGAAGGGGTTCAGCCCACCAGAATGTAGTCATAACTATGCTGACAAGAAGTATTTGGTTTCAGAGATGATCCTCTGTTACAAAGAATCCATTTTTGCCTTGTACCCACCTCTGGCAAAAATAGGTTATTTTATCATAAATGCAGCATCTCTTCTTCCAATACATTCACTGTAGCCAAATTTTTATTAATAAAAGTCCTGAGGAGGACTTGTGCCCTGATTGAATATCTTATTCCAGTAAGATTTCAGAGAATGCTGCAGAAGTTCAATATTTCCTCAAGAAGGCAAAGGTTTTCAGGAAAGGGAATACCTTTCAATAGAAGCACTTTTGCCTGTTTTGAGAAACGACCTGACCAGGCTTTAACATGTGGGGATTCTTTCTACCAACTCCACCTCAGAGAGTTCTTCAGAGCCAAAATGAAGCAACTGTTAGCCCTATGACAATCATAAATAGAATATGGTGGGTTTTTTTGGCTGTCAACTACAAATACCCCTAATGGCTGAAATATTCCCTCAACTACTACATTAAATGATTCAATAGAATACTCAACATTGAAATAATTAACAAATATATGCTTGTCCTACACAACATATCACTTCTCCCCACATATCTGTCCAGAAGTATTTCAAGGATGACCAGAGACTCCAAACTGAGCAGTGACATAAATGAATCTCAGTTTTAGTATAAAAGATTAATCAGCCCCTTCTGTAAGCCTAAAGCCACCGAGTGAGTGACGAAAGGAAATTAGTATGAAATAAGAGTATTCTTTTAGGAAGTTATTATACTTGTTTTCCCAGAAAACTGAGCCCCTGAACCAAATTTCTCTGTTCTGTAATTTTGCTCAGGGTTCCCAGCATCTGAAAGGACTTAGGATTTTCTATACTGTCCTCTCCTTCTTCATACCATTAATTATAATAAATAGCATTTAAAATAACACCTAACAGAGTCCAAGTGCCTTTTTTTTTACCAGGATCATAATGAGCTGGCATTTTCTGGTGCAAAACAGTTGTCAAACTACTGTTTTACAAATTGCTGAAGTATGAATTATAAAAGCCACTATAGACTTCAAAACCACAGAGCCTAGGGAGTCCTACTAATCTACATTTCTTTCCTGATAGCAAGCAAGAATTAGACTTTTGGAGTCATGAGAAAAAAGTTTCACTTTAGCACTAAAAAACAAATGCTGGCAATGTATAAAACTGCTTTTATATTCACAAGTCAAAGATCAAAGCTGATCAATAAAAGTCTAATTTTGTGGAGACTAAATTATATGATTTACCCTTTTCCTTTTAGGGATTAACTTCCAATATATTGGTGTAGGAGAGTCTTAGATATCACTATTAAAAAAAAAAACCCAAGGACAGATGCCTCTCTGAATATTTGAAAAGAAAGGTTCTTAAAGCTCTGGGATATAGCATTACATCCAAAGCTATATACAGAAATACACATGATAAAGTATGCATCATATTTTATAGAGTATTAACACAGTCATGGTGGAAATAATGAAGTTAAAGCTGAAGATTGAGAAGTTGAAGAAGGAACCACGTGTTTGGAAGAGGGGGAAAAAGAATTTACTCTTCAGGAAAAGTTATCAAAACCATAATATGAACAAATATAAGGACCATTTCATTTTAGGAGATTAAGAAGCTGGGTTTTGCATATACACTGAGCCTGTGGGTTTATTTCTGTGAAAAATTAGAAATGAATGCATACTGGCATGCATTAGAAAAATAAACGCCACCACACTAGTTCTCCTACTGGATGGAAATCAATTTACAAAACATAAATGGTGGGTCAAGATTTTCTCCTGAAGTATTGTCACCTTCAACTCTCAAATCTGCCTGAGACATTCACACAGTAACATAACTGAAAATGGTTCAAAGGCACTGAAATGTAACAAAGCAACAATGTATTATTTTCTAACTGGAGCAACTTAACACTGTGAATTTTATGGTGCTTTAGTCACGTGCTAATTCACAGAATCATAGAATCATTTGACTGGAAAAGACGTTTAAGATCATTGAGTCCAACCATACCTGTCCACTACTAAACCATGTCCCTAAGCACCTCATCTAACTTTTAAATACCTCCAGGGATGGTGACTCGACCACTTCCATGGGAAGCCAGTTCCAGTGCCTGATAACCCTTTCAGGGAAGAAATTTTTCCTAATGTCCCATCTAAACCTCCCCCAGTGCAACTTGAGGCCATTTCCCCTCATCCTATTGCCTGTTACCAGGGAGAAGAGACCAACACCTGCCTTGCTACAGCCTCCTGTCAGGGAGTTGTAGAGGGTGATAAGGTCTCCCCTCAGCCTCCTCTTCTCCAGGCTGAACAACCCCATTTTCCTCAGCTGCTCCTCATAAGACTGGTGCTCCAGACCCCTCACTGGCTTTGTTGCCCTTCTCTGGACATGCTCCAGTGCCTCAATGTCCTTCTTGAACTGAGGGGCCAGAAACTGAACACAGTATTTGAGGTGCGGCCTCACCAGTGCTGAGTACAGGGGCATGATCACTTCACTGCTCCTGCTGGCCACACTGTTCCTGATACAAGCCAGGATGCCATTGGCCTTCTTGGCCACCTGGGCACACTGCTGGCTCATATTCAGCCGGCTGTCAACCAGTACTCCCAGGTCCTTTTCTGCCAGGCAGCTTTCAAGCCACCTTTCCCCCAGCCTGTAGCGTTGAATAGATTCATTGTGACCGAAGTGCGGGACCCAGCATTTAGCCTCGTTGAACCTCATACAATTGGCCTCAGCCCATTGATCTAGCCTGTCCAGGTCCCTCTGTAGAGCCTTCCTACCCTCAAGCAGATCGACACTCCTACCCAGCTTAGCGTCATCTGCAAACTCACTGAGGGTGCACTTAATCCCTTAGTCCAGATCATTAATAAAGACATTAAACAGAACTGGCCCCAGAACTGAGCCCTGGGGAACACTACTTGTGACCGGCCTCCAACTGGATTTAACTCTATTCACCACAACTCTCTGGGCTTGGTCATCCAGCCAGTTTTTTACCCAGCAAAGAGTATACCTGTCCAGGCCATGGGCAGTCAGTTGCTCAAGCAGAATGCTGTGGGAAAGGGTGTTAAAGGCTTTACTAAAGTCCAGGTACAAGGTACCAGTCACAGCCTTTCCCTTGTACACTAATTGAGAACATCAAGGCTTTCTTTGCCCTTTACTGAATAACTAGAGCAACAGGGGAAAACAAAACAGAAAAGTAAGTTGGAAATTTTATGTTTTTCATGCATATATGCATGCATATGTCTTGAGGCTGGATATCAGCTTCTTGTTTCAGAAAAGAGTAAAATTTAATTCATATGACGGATCATTTGAAACAAAGCCAGACCTGCCTCTTCTTGGAAGACCAGCTCATGAACTGTAGGGCCAGTTTTTTACTTACTAGGAGATAAATTTTCTCTCAGGAAAAACTAAAATAATATAATACTACCATAAAAATCATAAACATTTCTGGTCAGTGGAAAATGCCTTCTGGCCTGCAGAGCTTTTGTATGATGGAGCCATATCAAGAGGCGACAGTTTAGTTCATTTAAATAAACTGTTTGTCAACAACAGTATATTTGGAAAAACAAAACTGTGTGGAAAACTCATATAAAATTAAAACTTAGAAATAAAACAGTCAAGATGGCAACAGTTTTCATTTGGAGAACAAGTGAAAACCGTATGCTATTGAAACTAAAAACTAATTTGATTTAGTTTCTCAAGTTTGATCTAGATCTCAAGTTTTTTAGGAGTATTTTTTCAGTTCACTGAGGCAGTACTGAACCCTACAAAGTACTTATAACTGAAGCCAGACCTGAATCAAAGTCTAATGACCCCTCATTCAAATCCCGATTTAAAGGTCTATTAAATGCTGGCAGTTTCACCTTGTTATGTCATGGGGTTTTTGTTTTGTTTTGTTTTCAAATTTTGCCCTTCCTGTAGTATTTTACATTTTATAAAGGCCAGAGCATTATCAAACATCTGTCCTTTACCTTGAAAAGGAAAAAACAACTACCTCCCCCAACCCTATTTTTTAAGTTCCATGGATCAAAGTGTTTAGTATGTCTTCACAAAGAATGTCTCCACATACGTCTCAGAGTAGGTGGCAAATTCTGGGACTTGGGTGTGATTGATTGTGGAAACCTCTTAAGCTTCCTCAGCTATCAAAGGATGAAAAGAAACAAGCAACCACATCTGAAATTTTAAATGATTCCTTGTCAATATTCAAAGGAAAGTACCACATGGCTCTATTGAAATTTGGGGATTTTTCTTTCTAATGGAGATAAGAATGCTTTGTTTCTAAAACAAATAATATATCTTTTTATGTAGTTCAAAGATTGTTATGAACTCAGTGATATCTATGCAGAGAGACCTAGAACCAGGCTTTTATTCAAGTAAAGTGCAAACAAATTCCTTTATGTTGTGACCTAGCTACCTCTTTCAAATGAGCTTTTATTCACATTTATTTTAAGATTTTTGGTGTTATGGACATCTTGGTAACATGATACAAGATCATCTCCTTGAAATATTCTCATGGATAGCAATCATTTTATTAATAGACCTTACCTGATCTTTACTTGTTTCTTCAAAAATGTATGTAATAAATTATTTATTGTTTGAACATTGTCAGGGTTTGTAATTGGGTTTTGGCTTTTTTTTTTTTTTTCTTTTGGATTTTAAACTTTCAAACCACTCAACTCTTTTACGGATTTCTTCTTATGGCCATGGTTGGCTGAAAATTACTACCCTGTGCCTTCAAACTAGCCTTCTGTTCCTACTGGGTTTGGATGTCATGACTTAGATGTCAGTCAGTGTATGAGAGTGACAAATTAACAGCAGTTACTACATTTTTAGTAGGACTTACACCTGAGTATCAAACACACCGCTAAGACCAGTAGCAGGGTTATCACAGCAACCGATACAGTGACACATGTTCTGGAGCAACAGCATTTACCTACAGATAGACAGCAAAAATAAAGATTAGGGGATCAACTGGGAAAAGAAACCTCTGTTTTCATTCAAAGATGCCCTTTTCAGGCTCACACTGAGATAACTGTTTTGGGTTAGGCAAAGCCCTTCAGGGCTGTCCATTCTGATGTTTGTGCTTGTGATAGATACATTGTGGACACTTTTTTTTTTTTCCCATGACAGACATTCAAACCAAACCATTCTGCCATTGCCTTGAATACTTCGTTAAATTCTTCTGCACTTGATACTAGAGTTAAGTGCTCACTGGGATCCTTATCTGCCCTCTCAAAATACAATGGAAGCAAAACCCAATCAACCTACCAGATAAAGGTCCTGCCATGTTATACTCCCTAACAAAGCAAATTTTTCAGAGGATTTGAACTGTCTCCTCTTTCTGTTTTGGCTGTTGTTTATGGACTTCTGTTCAGGATTTACTTCAAGGGGATCCTTGTGATATTCATTAGTCTGCCAACTCAGTGGATACTGGCCAGGTGCTATAGAGCACAAGCAGGTCCAAGGGGGACAAATAATAAGTTCAGTGGCTGACTGCACTCATCAGGCACTGAATTAAAAGGTAAAGGAGAGCTTTCCATCTTTTCCTGCTTCACATATCTGCTAGAATATTTACTTACGCCTTCTTCTATCTTTGAAGTTTATGGTGTCTGTGTGACAACTAGGATCTGAAAAACAAATTGAGGTTTTTGCTGTTATTACCGCTGCTCTGAAAGTAACCAGTTTTAGATAAATGAGGAAGCCACCCTGAATCTTCATCCTAACTGCAGTCAATATCTGGTCTGTTCTGTCTGGTAACTTCATTTTTACACCTACCTGTGCATTACTATTTGAATTACTGAAATGCTAGAAAGCTGTCATACTTAGTATGATTTTAAACCAGTCTTTGAAAGAAGAAGGTACACAGAAAGAACTCTACACTGTCAAGTTTTCTGCGTGAGGAGGATTGGTCAGGAAATGGCTGCACCCTGAAAACATGATGATTGCACTAATCAACAAATCTATTTGATAGGTGCAAACTATCTATTGATACACTAGTCCATGTGGTTACCAACAAGACTGGGAAGGGCGGAGAGAAGTTTTAGTGGCAAAATGGAAGCTTGTACAAAGGAAGTTGGTGACCAGGAATGCAAAGGTGGCAATTCCAGAAATGGCCCCCGTACCCCATGCAGCACTGGAGGGAGAAAAGAAAAGGCAGCATTTTAGCACCTGGCTCAGAAGATAGAGTAAGGATCCAAATTTATGATTCTCCAGGAATTTGGGACACATCTGGTGCAGATTGTCTAAACACACTGGAGGAACAGACTTCATCTTAACTGTAAGGGAATCAAGCTGCTGGACATGACATCTAGAAGGTTTTAAGTAACTTTTAAAATTAAGAAGAGCAAGCTGGCAGGGGCTGAAGGTTGTAAGCAACTCTTAAAATGAGGAAAGAGAAGCTGACATGGGCTAAAGAGCAGTTTAGGGTGATAGCATTAAGAAGCAAACTACAGCTATGACACACCTGCTTTTACACATAAACTAGAAGTCTGAAAAAAAACCAACTGTGAAGACCTGGAACGTCCCAGCCCAGACTAAAATACTCAGATGTCAGGTACCTGAAAATGGGTGGTTTCTGCCTCAGGTATCAGACCTGGAAGATGTTACACAGTGTGGGAACAAGTACAGAATCCACAGACACAGCAGCTGAGATGGACACTGGAGATATCCTTGGTCTCGTTGGCCACAAGCCATGGGAGAAGTAAAACAAGAGCTAAGTGAGAAAAGCAAGGTCAATGCTACAACCAATGGACTTTGCAAGATGATCTTTGCTTCCATATAAGGCTTGGACTCAGCGCTTGCCCACTAGCTAGGTGATAAGAGAAAAGCAGTGGCTTTGTTTTGTGATCAGTATAAAAGGATGTAAAGTGTTAAATAAAGTGATTCTGATTCCGATTCTGATTCTGCTTGCACTTGTGCATGAACTTGGAGTCTGTGCCTTCATTGTCACAAATGGTGCCCCATGTGAGGAGCGAAAACTCAGCCTCCAAAGGTCTGTCTGGTGGCAAGCCCCACAGAACTTAAGTGCTGCTGAAAGGAAGCAGGAGCCAGCTTCAATCATCTCTGGAGATGAGGTGAGCCGTGGGAAACGATGGGCAGTAAGTAATATATCCTCAGATGAAAAATAGGTGCTTGGACTTATGGAAGGACTTCTGTGGAAGCATAACATTGTCATGAACCCTCAGACACTGAAGAGAATGTTGAAGTGGGTTTCTTGTCAACTGTAAGGGGAGTCACTGAAAGGAAGCAACATCATGCATGACGAATTACCTACCGCTGGACAGAGGTAAGCAGTCGGGAACAATGAGGAACAAAATTTCTCAGGAACAAAGAACTGGTTTAAATGTTATGCAGTGGATTTTAAAGCTACATGGTAGCTTGATACCCCTTCAAGACCTCAAATTATTGTTTATGTGGGACCGCTCCAATTGTTCGAGGGTGGACTCTAGTTCCATCAATAATTCAGGGATGTGGGAAGCTGCTACCTGGGGGGACAAAGGTACCGTCAGACACTTGCCTATGTGGTGACAGACTTCTGAAGCACTGCAGCAGCTCCGCAATGGAGCCCATGCCCCCCCCCCCCCCCGACAACCCCCCCACCACCACCCCTTCAGCCCCGACAGCACTGCCTGCCCGATTGGGAACCATTCAGGGGACCACAAATGACAGTGACCTAGAGGAGGAAGATCCTCTCGATCCCAGTCCCATAGACCCAGAGAACAAGCCTGATTTATACTCTCCAGGCGACAACACCAGAGAGGATCGTGGGGAATTACCCCCACTCAACAAGAGGGGGAGTGAATCAAATAGTTGGGAAAAGGATCTCTGGAGATATTCAAAGCCCGCCTGGATGAAGTCCTGTGTAACATGCTCTAGGAGAACCTGCTTTAGCAGGGGGGTTGGACTAGATGATCTCCTGAGGTTTCTTCCAACCCTTGTGATTCTGTGATTCTGTGAATATCAAGGGGTAATGGAACAGTATAGGAAGAAAGCAATCAAAAGAAGGAGATTCAGACATGTTAAAAGCTTTCCCCATACAGTATCAAGGTAACCAGGCTCCGTCCTGGGACCCTCTACTGTATGAAGCAGTAAAAGAGCTGCGCAAGTCAGTTCGTGATTATGGTATTCAATCGTCACATACATTTAACTTGCTTCATGCCATAGGAAATGGGTACACTATGACTAACCATGATTGGAAATTGCTAATTTGAATGAAGTCATCATCAATGCAGTATACCATGTGGCTCACTGATTACAGAGATCTTGCCATGGCAAGAACCATGGGCAATTTAGCAGGAATGTAGGGCATTGACATGAATGAGTTAATAGGAGAGAGACAATATGCCACACCGCAAACACAAGTGCAGCTAGATCATGAGGCGTTTCTCCAAATAAAAGATACTGCACTTCAATCCCTGCGCCGAGTTCCAGACATGGGGCATCCTGAGACATCTTTCGCCACCATTACATGGGAGCCCCAAGAACCATATATTAAATTCATGGAAAGATTGCAAAAACCCCTAGAACGACAGGTTGACAATGAGGCTGCTCGTTCAAATTTTGTTACGCCATTTTGCATATGAAAATGCCAATGCAATTGTCAGTGAGCAGTTGCACCTGCAAAAAAAACCACAACAACCCAACCTGAAAATCAAAAAGCTGAAAAACTGTGCTCAGCAGTTTGCAGAAACTGCACACAAGCTTGCCATGAAGCACAAATACTGAGATACTGCCTGAAGTTGAAATCTTCCCAAGGGAAACTGGAAGTGTTGCATTTCTACCTTTTTGATTTACTTTTGTTCCTCTTTTGTAATATTGTTACACAGACCTGCAGTACTTTCTACCTGTATTTCAATTGTTACAGGAGTGAAAACAAACAGGGGAACTGGACTAAATGACAACCTGATCAGGCTTGTACAGTTGTACAGAAAATTACTTAACTGGTTGTGGACATACATGTGGAAATAAAATCCAAACAAGGGATATATTTTGCTTCATTTTATGTGGCATCAAGAGAATGTGAATGTTGGAATTAAACACCTGGGGTTATAACTATAGTGAACAGACTGCTTTGTCCTGAAAAACAGAAAAACTTGTTTCTTCTGCCCAAGGTAGGAAGTTTTGCATGTGCCATCACCAGCATTCAGAAGGGCATATCTGAATTTCATAGGGGAATATGTTACCAGTGTTTCATGTTGAATATTCCTATTTTCTCTTCTGGATTGACTATTTGAATGGTATAATGAAACCTACA